>JAEIFT010000154.1:0-122500 GCA_018904225.1 Lordiphosa mommai
AATGAATCGACCATTTTGAGATTGATTCACGATTCAATCTCAACCTGATTTTAAAATAAAAAGATTTCGACTGTTTTCGGCTTTAAATCATCAAGATTTAAATCTGATTCAATCATTAAAGATTGCTTTTAAGGGGTGATTTATAAATCATTTTAACGCAACACGATTGTTTAAATTTGATTTAATCGCATTTGATTTAAATCCATTGAAGATTTAAATCTCCCAGATTTTAATCTTCAAGATTTAAATCATTTGATTTAAATCAAGCTTATTGAAATCATTGATGATTTAAAATAATTAGTTGCAATCATTTTTGAAAAGATTTAAATAGCTTGATTTAAATCTAATGATTTAAATCTTTGAAGATTTAAATCACAAAATGATTGAAATCTATGAAGATTTAAATCTTTAGTGATTTAAATCCCAAAATGATTTAATTCAAATTTTTTAATCTGTTTAGATAAATATAAAATTTAGACTTAAGGTAACTGCGAAATCCATTAAAAAACTATGATTTAGTTGAATGCTCATGTATTTGACCATGTTTTTAATGTGTTTGGTTAAACGATTTTGTTCACTTTCAAAAGTAGCAACTGTTCAAAAATGTTCATCCGTAAGACAAACTCGCCTTGGTGTATTTAGAAATGAAGCATGCGAAAAGTCTCTCCACTGCTGCTGAAGATGGCAGCGGACAATTAACTTTAAGAAATGCTTTCTTCATAAAGTAATAGTTATTTAGCATTTGTAAGCCTTTTTGAGTTATCGGCAACGTAAGCATATAATCCGATTGCCATTCATGAGAACCGGATTGGGACTGCACTCATCGGGGGTTTCTAGAAAAACATTAGGTTACAATTTTTTAAATATTTTTGTTGGATAAAAAGTTTTAACGAACCTAATATTCCAAAATCAAAAATATTAAAATCCCGGAATCATCAATCTGATATACCTCTTCAGATACCGCATCCTTAAAAAGTTTTTGAGTGCCGTCTTCACAGTTTCCATCACTTCGGCTTCTTTATAGCTATCGGAAGCTGGATTTATTGCTTGATCCATTTTAGTTTGACTGAAGGGCAGAGAAGCAACAACAGCTGATTCCGACCCCTTTTTAAAATTAACATATGTGTCGAATCTGTTGTCCAATGCTGATAGCAATCGATTTGCCATTTCAACAACATAATCACTGGATCTTTTCAGCGTCAGCATCGCATATTTTGTCTTCATTGTTGCCAACGTTGGAAGCAGAAATCCATAAAACATTCCGCTTTGCGATTGGAGAAAATCGATTGCCTCAGTGACACACTCACACGATATGTAATTTTTTGTAAGTCTACGGCATAAAATGTGCCGTACGATTTCATATGTTTAAATATTTAACTTATTTTTTGAGGTTTGTCATATGGTTTACTCAGGGTTTGCAACTTATGGTTGCAACTCAAGGTTGGAAACTCTGTTAAGCGTTTGACGATTCAGTTTGCCCAGTTTCATTCTAATTAAAAAATGACGGACGAAAATATTTTAAAAAACGCGAAGTCACGAAAAGTCCTGGCAGACTGGAATGAAGACAGAATTCGACAACTGATTCAGGCGGTGGAGTCGGAGCCCGTCTTGTGGGATGTAACGCAAGCCAACTACAGAAATAAAGTCAAACGGGACTTCGCTTGGCAAAGCTTGTCGCAAACCGATATCAATGATGAAATAAGTGGCCACGATCTTAATATGAAGTGGCAAGGCCTACGCAGCCAATACAAATAAAGTATGCAATTTAAAATGGTAAAAAAAAAGAAAATACACTTTTTCAACTTTGCTGTCGATATACTCATTGAGGTTAATGACCATATGTTCATTTTAATTAAATTAGTTAAATTTGAATGATTCTTTACCATAATATGAATAAACAGAGAGATTTCAAGAACTTTTATTTTTAAGCCTCGGTGGACATTTTGGCGGAAATGCCCATATGCGGTTTTTGGATGCAGGGGAATTGAGCGACACGATTGAAACTCAATCAAATCTATCCTTTGCAGAAATAGATTTACGCATAACCGTATCTTGTTTTTTTTGAATTGTGGTGTCACCATTTGCAAAGGGCGTTGAAATCTTCCTCCGGCATTCGCATACAATTTTGTACGCATCCCGATCTTCTTCTCGAATTTTTTCGAAAAGAGTTGCACTAAAACCACGTTCACTTCGTCTGTCTATCCACTCGTGTACCCAAACTCTACGGCGCTTTTTTTTTTTGTTCCTCTAAAATTTGTCTTTTTCTTTTTCTCTCCTTTAAAACACAAATTGCAGCAATTGCAGCACACAACCGTGCTCGACGAGACATTTAGCAAAGTGTACTATTTAAAATGACACACGAAAGTAGATTACTATATGTTGTCACATGATTAAAACCTGAAAAACTGCCCCATCGTGTGAGTAAATTGTCACAGGGTATGGCATTGATCTCCACATTTTCATGTGGTAAGCAGTTCTCCACAACTTGCCACATCGAATTTTGCCACATCTGTGTTCACGTGTGAGTGCCACATTTTTGTAGTGCCACATGAGACTGCTTTACCTGTGGCAAATTGCCACATCGTGTGAGTGCGCCTTAATAAAGCCTCTATTGTTGATTTTTGTTTTGTGAAACAATATATTTTTGATCGAATCGTATAATGAATTCCATCGCGTGATGACTGGATATATCAACTGTGATCCCAAAACAGAAATAATTTTTTTCAGATGATTTGGGCCGACTTATTTTGTTCCATAACTCAGAACATTTCTTCAAAATCTTTTGTGAGCAAATAAAAAAATTAAGTTTTTAGAACTACAAATTAGAGATGGCCGCGAGACGGGATTCCTGTGGGAATCTTGAAGTAACCGAAGTCCGAACTTTAAAAAATTTATTTTCAGTAGGAAATCACATGTAATTTTTAATTTAATAATTATAAATTCACCTTGTGTCTTTCCAAAGATTTTAAAATAGTTTTTGACCTGCTTGAGGAAGCATATCATTTCGGATCGCGCGGGAATTCCCGTTCCGCCCCCACTTCTTACTTCAACCGTTACGTTTAATCTTACATTTTTATGTTTTTCGTAGAAACGTTTGTTAGATTTGAAAAATATTATTAAAATCCGAAGTAGCGACCAAGTTTAGCGTATGTGATGCGCATCTCACGTGGTTCGGCAGCAGAAGCTCTAAAGATTGATTTGATATTTCGGAACTTTCTTCTAAGACTGCCATTCTTCTTCCAATTCAGGTATATTTTACAAGGCTTTTTGTGGATCGGATATGCCGAACTCTTTAAATGTTTTCACAAAGTTTGAGCCGTTATCGGTCGTGGTTGCTACAACATTTTCCATTCCGTCAGACCAAAATCTTCATGAAGATCAGAAATTTTCCGATGGATGGCGTCATGTGTGACTTCCAGATTTAAAGATTTGAATTAAATCATTTTGTGATTTAAATCGTTAAAGATTTAAATCATTTTGTGATTTAAATCCACAAAGATTTAAATCATTTGATTTAAATCAAGCTATTTAAATCTTTTTAAAAATGATTGCAAATAATTGAGTTAAATCATCAATGATTTCAAAAGAATGAATTAAATCAAATGATTTAAATCTTTGTAGATTTAAATCTTGAAGATTTAAATCTTCAATGATTTAAATCAAATGAATTAAATCAAAATGTAAACAATCTGATTGCTGAAAAATGATTTATAAATCACCTTAAAGCAATCTTCAATGATTGAATCAGATTTAAATCTTGGTGATTTAAAGAAGAATTGAATGCAATCAATATGTAAATAAATCTGAGAGATTTGAAATCAAAAATGATTTAAATCTTTTACAATCTGAAGTCAATCAGCACCGGATCACTATGTGAAGTCATTCAGGAGTCCTGAAGCAAGATTCCTCTAAAATACTGCCGGGATTTGGTTGAATCGTTTCGTAACCTTTAGTGCATATAAAGGCAACGCAACTAATTCTTAAATTTAAGTAAATTTTGTAATTCTAAGTGCATATTTAAAAAATAAAATTCCGATTCCTACAAATGTCCAGCCTATGTGTATTTAAAGTTTTTTGCAAAGTTTGGTCAAGATAGCTTTAAAACTGTCCAGTGTACACACACACGCATATATATACACAAAATCACGGTTAGGGTACTGCAGCGCCCTTACTTGATTTTATAAATATTCTGATAGAAAAACATAAACGCAATTTAAGGACCCAAGTTGTGACGGGTATGTATATAGCAAGTGTTAATATTTATTAAAGGACGTTGAAAAATAGTTGTTGGTTTTGTTTTTATAAGACGCATTATTCCATTCCTCTCCATAAGAAAGGTAAGAAGTCCGATGTTGAAAATTACAGGGGTATTTCCAAATTGTCTGCAATTCCAAAAACTTTTGAGAAAATTATATCATTTCACCTTTCCAGCTTGGCTTTGTGAAACGTAGATCTACTACCACTAAACTTTTAGAGTTTACTTCTCTTGTGATCAAAGGGTTCTTAACCAAAATGCAAACTGACGTCATTTATACTGATTTTAGCAAGGCGTTCGACTCTGTAAACCTCTCATTGCTACTTCACAAGTTATGTTTAATCGGTTTCCCAATAATTCTTCTTAATTGGATTTCTCAGTACCTAAGTGATAGAACACAAATGGTTCTTTTTCGGTATTCTTATTCTAAATGTATCCAGGTAACCTTTGGGGTACCTTAGGGTAGTCACCTGGGTCCATTACTTTTTACTTTATTTATTAATGATCTTCCTTATGTCCTCAACCATTCACGTGTACTCATGTACGCCGACGATGTGAAGCTTTGTCTAACTTATAAAGACCTGATCTCTCGCTATCTTTTGCAAGATGGATGCGTTTCAGACATGGTGTCAAGTTAATCTTCTAAACATTAATGGCTCAAAATGTAAGGCATAACCTTTCATTTTATAGAAGCTCACCACAGCTAGTCACTTATACTCTTGATAGTGTACCATTGACTTAAATTCGACTCGCATGTTAACTTTACTGTCAATAAGGCCAAAAGCGTACTTGGATTCATAAAACGTTGGTCAAAGGAATTTGACGATCCCTTTACGACCAAGATTCGGTAAATGTCTAGTATAGCGGCCTACTCTCAGAAAATTCCAAAAAAAAATTCCTCGATGGACCGCGAATTATGAAGAATTTTCATGCAGAAAAAACGCGGGGGGTCATCCACGCCGATAGTCAAATCACAGTTACTAAATCACGGGTACGCAGATAAAGCTCATCTCTTATTTTTAGGCCAAAAGTGGCCGTGTTTTTTGCAGGTTTCATAGCCACAAAAATCACATCAGATTTAGCAATTCCACTACTGTGAAGGAGAAATGACTTTCGCTGCGAGTTGGCAGAATCGCTTAACTCTTCTAAACATACATTCAATCAAGACAGATCACTTATGTGCTTGACTTCCAAGCCATCAAGAGGATGCCTATATGGCATCTCGTCTTCAAATTCTATTCAATTACTTATTATGTACATAAATATATAAAATGCTATCTGGAACCCGAACCCGAACCGGAACCCCGGTTCTCAATTTGAAGGGAACCGGTTGTGGAACCGAACCCCCAGAGTAGGGTAAGGGTTCGAACCCCGAACCGAACCCCTGTCAAAATTAGAGGGGTTTGCAGCCCTGATCCTGATGGGTTGTATACTGTAGAGACCACATACACGATCCGTACTCAAGAATTGGACGGACAAGAGAAGTATAAAGAATCTTGGGTAATTGTCTAGTATAGCGGCCTACACTCAGAAAATTCCAAAAAAATTCCCTTCGATAGATCGCGAATTATGAAGAATTTTCATGCATAAAAAACGCGGGGGTCATCCATTGTTTCTTTTTAAACGAATTTTGAAAATTTGATTTTTTACCTAATAAAACATATTGTGTTTTGAGCAATGTGTCAAATTTAATTCAAATTTAATTGGATTTTTATTGTTCATTCAATAATTCTAATCAAAATGGAGTGCACGAATTGCAATTTTACGGTGTCGAAATTTTTGTCTTTGACGAATATAGAGGTTATTGAGTATTTAAATAAAGTAAAATTTTTTTCAATTTTACATTACTCACCTCAGCAAAATTAATATCATTAACGATGTTTTCTTTTTCGGGATTATATAACTGACCAATAGCCAGGAAGATGTTATGGATCCTATCCTTGTGACTTGGGAATCGTTTATAAAACATAAACTTGGCCAAATATCCTAGATAGTGCATTTTTTTCGGCCAAATGCGGCAACTCGGCCATCACGTCCCGCCACAGCCTTTCCATGTTTTGTGTGTGCTTGTGATAAGGGGGGAAACACAAAATTTTGAGAATGGTTCACCGTTTGGTGTAGAAAAAGGTATTTTTGCGGATACTTTCATTGAAATTGCACTGTTTCATTGCCTTTTTCATGGTTGTAGCAGTCAACTGTTTACGGCACGAAAGAATAGTTTGCCGTCATCTTTTACTGCTATCTTACAGTCAGCAGAACAATTTCCATTTTTTTTCTTGTAGTAAACATTTGTGACGCTTTAAATACTCAATAACCTCTATATTCGTCAAAGACAAAAATTTTCGACACCGTAAAATTACAATTCGTGCACTCCATTTTGTTTAAAATTTTTGAATGAACAATAAAAATCCAATTAAATTTGAATTAAATTTGACACATTGCTCAAAACACAATATGTTTTATTAGGTAAAAAATCAAATTTTCAAAATTCGTTTAAAAAGAAACAATGGATGACCCCCGCGTTTTTTATGCATGAAAATTCTTCATAATTCGCGATCTATCGAAGGGAATTTTTTGGAATTTTCTGAGTGTAGGCCGCTATACTAGACAATTACCCAAGATTCTTTATACTTCTCTTGTCCGTCCAATTCTTGAGTACGGATCGTGTATGTGGTCTCTACAGTATACAACCCATCAGGATCAGGGCTGCAAACCCCTCTAATTTTGACAGGGGTTCGGTTCGGGTTCGAACCCTTACCCTACTCTGGGGGTTCGGTTCCACAACCGGTTCCCTTCAAATTGAGAACCGGGGTTCCGGTTCGGGTTCGGGTTCCAGATAGCATTTTATATATTTATGTACATAATAAGTAATTGAATAGAATTTGAAGACGAGATGCCATATAATCTGCCTCTTGATGGCTTGGAAGTCAAGCACATAAGTGATCTGTCTTGATTGAATGTATGTTTAGAAGAGTTAAGCGATTCTGCCAACTTGCACTCACAGCGAAAGTCATTTCTCCTTCACAGTAGTGGAATTGCTAAATCTGATGTGATTTTTGTGGCTATGAAACCTGCAAAAAACACGGCCACTTTTGGCCTAAAAATAAGAGATGAGCTTTATCTGCGTACCCGTGATTTAGTAACTGTGATTGACCATATCGGCGTAACTGTGATTAAGTAACAGTGACTTGTAATCGCCAAATTGCCAGTGACCGTGACTTAATCACAGACACGCCGGGTTGTCTCATCCCTAACTTATAGTGTTAATTTCCGAGAATTCAGTCAGAATTATTTTTCTGCAAATGGGACCGCCACAGCACGGCTTTGACTGGCATATTGTGAGAGTGAAATGATAAAAGAACTTTATTCGTGATTTGGTTAAAAAAAAATGAAGAAATTTAAATAAAGTGCAACTTTCCCTTGTATTCACAGTGCCATTGTATCTCCATACGAACAAAATAATACACAGAAATACGGTTTCAGAAGCAAATTGAATTCCCTTGCTTGAGGTTGTGTTATTTTGTCCAGTCTTTTGTTGCGGATGGGAAAAAGTGTCGCCCTCCATACATGGGCATATGAATGGATACATTTTTCTTCATAATAATGAAATATTTTTTACCATCAAAGTGCAAAAATAAATTCTATGCTTGCCAACTTATTTTTGGAACCGAACCCCATCAATAAGAAAACAGGGTTAGGTTCGGGTTCGGGTTCTCGTGATTATTTCTAATGGGGTTCGGTTCCCGGTTCGGTTCAGGGATCACCAGAACCTGAACCGAACCGGTTCTGAAGGGTTCGGTTCCGGACCGGTTTGCAGCCCTGATCAGGATAGAATTGAATCGGTGGAAAAGCAGTTCTTGTTTGCACTTCGAGGCTTTTTTGCTATTTTGCTTGGGGTTTGCGCGTAACAGGCTACGGCTTGGTGTCGCTTGGGCCACTTGAACGTACTGTGCATTGTACGTCCTAATATTATGATACGTTACCTGACAAATTTGTTAATGATGTTGCTAAGAATTATTTCGTATAATTTTTAGATAATTAGGGAATTCACGACAACTTGCTTATTTGATAACCAGTTGAAAAATCATATTTAATCATCATCTGTCCTGAACACACTTGTGTGTAAATATCTTAATTATTAAAACTCAGTAAATCAGAGCCAACTATATTAAAAAAATGTAAGTTAGAAATTTTTAAAATATACTAAAAGATAATAGCTTATAATAATATGTGATTGCATGTTATTTAATTGTAATTGTAATCGTTAAAAGGTTCTTGAAGAACAAAAAAAAAGAAATTAATTATATGGACCGACCTTACCGTAATTTAAACTCAGGTCTTGTTGACTTTCAGTTTCACATCTTAATCTCTACACCATTGCCACGAAGGTGGAATTGTCAGCTTAGTGTTCTTTATAAATTAGTGGCGCTTTATTTATTATTAAAATTCTGGAACCCAATGGGTAGCACTGTTTGAAATGTTTACCAAAACTGAAGATGAATTTTAACCAGGCAACCACATGATCCAGCTCTAGGCTGGTGATGTCAGCTTATTTTTCGGTAGTACATTTTGTTGTTGGAGATTTCATTTTTTAACAGGTTATCTATTAAGCTAGTTGTCGTGAATACCCTAAATATTTGAAAATATATTAACAAAGCTCTGGCGGTTGTGTAACAACCAGGGTTGCAAACTGGTATTGAACTGAACCGGTTCGAATCCAGAATTCCGACTTTTCTTTTATTGTGAACTGACCCTTGAACCGAACCTCTTGTGAAAAAATAGCTGAACCTGCTCCGAACAAATCTTTCGCTTCGGTTCAACAAAAGATACAACTCTTAGTTAAGCGGGGATTTACTGATGAAAGAAGCATAGACCAACAATTGCTCAAAGAAATACTACTTATAAAGTTAAATTGAATACAATGGAAATCGTATGTTCAAGTAAAGTACTATGTACTTCAAATCGAACTCGTCAATATGATCATCGACTTCACCAGGAGGAAAAACATTTGGTAAAGAACAAAAACCACAAGAAAAAGATGGAGAGAAACTGTTTTTTATCGGGTGCTGTGTGTGTGTGCTCGTCTGTGTGAAGGGCAGAAAAAAAAATAAAAATATACTGTATAAGAAATTTGTTTCCTTCATATGTCCACTTATGTCCTTTAATTTTATTTTCTAATGAGAATGTGGTAAATGAACCGGATCCTGCGTTCAATATCTGAACAAGAATAGGCAAACGAAAAATACAACAATTGGCCTGGCCCGGCATGTGCGTGTTACAGGGAATCGCAATTATGTGCGTGTTTGGATTATGTGCATTTGTCTTCAATTTGCAAAACCAAACTTGTTGTGTGTGTTTACGTGGCTTTGTCCCTGTTTATGCATCTTTTAACAATTCACAAAATTATCACAGATTTCCTTTATTTATACCCTATACCCATAAAAATGGGTAAAAAGGGTACCATGAAGATGTGCAAAAGTATGTAACAGACAGAACGAGACATTTCCGACCCAAAGCGGAAGATAAGCGGATAAGCGACACAAATTGAGATTCTACCATTTTCATGTCTTCTATCCGAGAAAAAATAAAAGGTTAAAAAAAGTCTGTTCTTAAGTTGGAGTTTTTTTTTCGAAATTTAATGGTTTTTATCTTTTTTTAAAAATGTTTTCTGTCTACATATCCTAAAAAAAAACCTAACGAAGGGAAATTCAATTAATGCGCGAGGAAAAATAATATATTATATTTTTGGGCTCCTAATTTTAATTATGTCAAATCAAGGAAATAATTTTAAAGCAACATTCAAATATCCGCCGTAATTGACAATATTTTAGTCATTTTTTTCAATTAATTTTTTTTAGTTCAAAAAATTTTTTTTTAGAAAAATATTTTTCCCCGCGCATTAATTTATTGTCCCATCTTGAGATTTTTTGTAAAATATGTATAAGGATATCCTTAACCAGAAAAAAATATTTCATGAAAATATTGGCTGTCCCTCTTTAAAAAAAATACAAAAACCGTTTAAATATTGCCAAAACCCTACTTAAGAACTAATTTTTTTTTAACCCTTATTTTTTCACGGATAGAAGACGTGATAAAAGAAACTTTAAATTTGGTTCGCTTAAATCGGATGCACCGTTGTGATGGAATAATTTTTTAAAGTTTTATTTTTTTTGTCGTTGATCTCCCGATCTGTTAGTGCTGGGGATTTAAAAAAATAGAGTTATACTATGAGTTTGTATTGAACTGAAGAAAAAAATTGGGTGGCTGAGTTCACATGGAATGACCAAAATTTTGGAACATTGGTCAATGTATGTTTGTCGCCTCGGACAATTTTCGAAGAAATTTTGAACATATTTCAAATAAAAAATCTGTCAATGATGTTAACCGATTTCTATTGCTCTAATAAACCTTATTTTTAAATATTTTTTTTATTTCTTCTGTTTCAAAAATTACTTAATATGATCGAGCCTTCTTTTTATACCCTTGCAGAGGGTATATTAAAACTGTCACGCTGTTTGTAACGCAGTGAAGGAAGCATTTCCGACCACATAAAGTACATATATTATTGATCAGCATGACGAGCAGAGTTCATTTCCGTATGTCCGTCTGTCCGTCCGTCCTTCTGTCCGTCTGTTTCTATGCTATCTCCTCCCTTAGTTTTAAAGCTATCTTGACCAAACTTTGCAAAAAGTCTTTAAATACAAATACGCTGCACATTTGAATCGGCCGGATCGGATGACGATATCATATAGCTGCCATAGGAACGATCGGTCCAAAAACTAGTTCTAATGAAAAAACTTTTTTGTTTTCCATCGTAGCGTCACTAATCGTGGTATATATTAGTTTTATATGCTTCCACACAATTTGGAAAAAATTTATCAAAATCGGATGACTATAGCTGCCATATAAACGCGCGCTCCGAAAACTAGTTCTAGTGGGAAAAACTTTTTTGTTTTCCATTGTAGCGTCACCAAACGTGGTATTTATAAATTTTATATGATTCTACACAATTCCGAAAAAATTTATCAAAATCGGATGACTAAAGCATATAGCTGCCATATAAACGGTAGGTTCAAAAACTAGTTTTAGTGAGAAAAACTTTTTGTTTTCCATCGTAGCATCACCAATCGTGGTATATATTAATTTCATATACTTCCACACAATTCTGGAAAAATTGATCGAAATCGGATGACTATAGCATATAGCTGACATAGGAACGATCGGTCTAAAAACTAATTCGAGTGAGAAAAACTTTTTTGTTATCAATGGTAGCGCCTTTCAAAAACGGCAAGGGTATTTAAAACATCGGCGTAGCCGATGTTAGCCCTCTATTTTTTAATTAGTGGGTCAAAAATGTAAAAGGTTTTGTTTATGGTCCGGTTCAGGCACTTCGAAAAAAACACGAACCGACCCGATTTTCAGGGATTCGGTTCCGAACCGGCTTGTAGTATTGTGTAGTTCTTATACTGCACTTTTATTTCTTTTCCACATTGCTTGTCATCAATTTTAATAACAAACACGCTTAGGTTTTTTTTCTATACGCGAATTAAATTTTTTTCGTCAAGACAGCAGCACTTGTCAAGATGACAACGAAGCTTGACCACATGGAACACGAATGAAAAATAAATTTGTTTTCATTGTAAATAACATACATTTTTACAAATAGAGTAAAAACTGAATTTAACCCATTTATTTGTTTCGGTTACGGTTAATTTAATAACAGGTTATGGGGTTACGGTTATAAAATTTGATTCCCGGTTACGGTTTCGGTTAAAAATTTTAAAAGGGTCAATAGCGGTTAAGGGTTACGGTTTTAGTCTCTGATTTATATTAATATCGAGAATTAGTTTCCCTTAATGTGGGTTGGTGTTCAAGTCAGCTTTAAGCCAAAGATTTTTAATTTTTAACTGCCTTACCTTATTGTCCTCACACTACTTTTTCAGCATATGACAAGCCTATATTATTTTTCAATTTGTTCGCTATTTATACCATGTACCCATAAAATTTGGTAAAACGGGTATCATGAAGTTGTGCTTATGTGTGTAACAGACAGAAGGGAACATTTAAGACCCTATTAATATATATTCTTATATATATATTCTTGATCAGCATCAACAACCGAGTTGATATAGCCATGCCCGTCTGTAAGCCCGTCTTGACCCCTAAACTGTAAATTTATTCACGCAGTCTTAATCCGTACTTTGTTTATTTTTATTTTATTCAGTTCATAAATATATAATAAGGAGAAGGCAAAGCTAACTTCGACTGTGCCGAAGTTTTAATCCACTTGAAAACTTTACTCCAACTGATTTAACCGGTAAAATATATATAGTATATAGATATCAGATATTTAAAATTTTTAAATTATTTATAATAAAAATTTGATACCATAAAAAAAAACTTTTCTTAGTAAAATACATTTTCCGACCCATCGATTCCATGGCAACTATTTGCTATAGTCATCCGATTTTGATCAATTTTTTCAAAATTATGTGAGAGCATATAAAACTAATATATACCAAGATTGGGGACGCTACGATAGAAAACAAAAAGTTTTTCTAACTAGAAGTAGTTTTTTGACCGACCGTTTATATAGCAGCTATAAATAATAATAATAAATTTTTCCAGATAAATTTTTCCAGAATTGTGTGGAAACCTATAAAACTAATATATAATACGATTGGAGACGCTACGATGGAAATCCAAAAAAGTTTTTCTCACAAAGACTTATTTTTTGACCGATCATTTCTATGGCTATAAGATATAGTCATCCGGCCGGTTCCGAAATATTAGTTGCGTGCAGTAAAAAGAAGACTCTGTGCAAGATTTCAGATCGATAGCTGAGACTGAGAGACTAGTTCGCGTAGAAACAGACAGACGGACAGACAGACAGACGGACGGACAAGCGGAAATAAACTCAGCTCGTTGTCCTGATCAAGAATATATATATTTTATGGGGTCGGAAATGAATATTTTTATACGTTACAAACTTCTGGGCAAAATCAATATACACTTGTCAAGTGTATAATAATAACTTTGCATTTGCTCAGTGAAGCCATCTGACTTTTTTCGTATCTAACATCATAACATCGGAATTAATCAAGATATTTCCGTTAATGAACGAAATCACTTTCACTAAATAGGCCGACAAATAAGTCAAAGGCACTTTATACTTAAAATTAATTGTTTTCGAGATATTTAGCTAAAACTTCGAAACTGCATAAAACGCTCACAAGGGTAGAGGGAATTTCAGAGTCGAGACACTCGACTGCAGATCTCTGACTTGATTTATTTGAGCAACCTGACCCTGACCCTGTGGGGCTCGACCAAAAATCCATAAGTCCGTGGGGAGCATTCTTTTAAGCCTTCGACGTAGAGGGTGACTAGCCAGGACTGCGGCAAGACGATTAGAATGGGGGAGTAAGCGGTCCCAGTAACGATTAAAATACGCCACGAAACCTTCACAAACAGTTGGAGTTTCCCATAATACCTGAAAATAAAGTTTTATTTTAGCTTTAAAGGAAATTAATATATTTATATGTTTTTGTATTTTTATATATCAATATTTGGGAAAACATCGATGTTTTACTTTTAAAATATTGAAAACATCGAAACGTCTCCAGCTGTACTACCTATACCAACTTAGAATTTAACCAATTCTGTCCCCTTTTATGTTAAAACATATTTGAAAACTCCTTTGGGTTTTTATACCCTTGTAGAGGGTATATTAAAATTGTCACGATGTTTGTAACGCATAGAAGGAAGCATGTCCGACCACATAAAGTATATATATTCTTGATCAGCATGACGAGCTGAGTTCATTTCCGTCTGTCCGTCCGTCCATCCGTCCGGCCGTCTGTCCGTCCGTCTATCCATGCTATCTCCTCCCTCAGTTTTAAAGCTATCTTGACCAAACTTCGCAAAAAGTCTTCAAAAACAAATACGCTGCACATTTGTCGTAATCGGCCGGATCGGATAACTATTTCATATAGTTGCCATAGGAACGATCGGTCCAAAAACTAGTTCTTATGAGTAAAACTTTTTTGTTTTCCATCGTAGCGTCCCCAATCGTGGTATATATTAGTTTTATTTACTTCCACACAATTCTGGAAAAATTTATAAAAATCGGATGACTATAGCATATAGCTGCCATATAAACGGTCGGTCTAAAAACTAGTTCTAGTGGAAAAAACTTTTTATTTTCCATTTTATCGTCACCAATCGTGGTATATATTAATTTTATATGATTCTACACAATTCTGGATAAATTTATCAAAATTGGATGACTGTAGCATATAGCTGCCATATAAACGATCGGTCCAAAAAATAGTTCTAGTGAGAAAAACTTTTTTGTTTTCCATCGTAGCGTCACCAACCGTGGTATATATTAGTTTCATATGCTTTTACCCAATTCATGAAAAATTTATAAAAATCGGATGACTATAGCATATAGCTGACAAAGGAACGATCGGTCGAAAAACTAGTTCTAATGAGAAAAACTTTTTTGTTATCAATGGTAGCGCCTTTCAAAAAATGCAAGGCGTAGCCTATGTTAGCCGTCTATTTTTTAATTTAGCTTAAGTTCAGTGCTGCAAATCGGTCCGGAACCGAACCCCATTAGAAATAATCAGGGGAACCCGAACCAAACCCTGAATTATTATTAATGGAGTTCGGATCTAAAAATAAATTGCAAGCACAGAATTTATTTTTTCACTTTGATATTAAAAATGTTCGATTATTATGTACGAAAATTGATCCATACATATGCGCATGTTTGGTCAGCGATACTTTTTCCGCCCGCAACAAAAGACTGGACAAAATAACACAACCTCAAGCTAGTGAATTCAATTTGCATCTGAAACCGTATTTCTGGGTATTAATTTGTTCGTAAGGATATGCAATGGCACGGTGTATTTTATAACCTAGTCACAATAAAACGAGTGCGTAAGTTGAAGTCGGCCCTGCTCGACTTCGATAGACCCGTTACTCTGTAGGGGCCAGTTGGCAACAGGGTATCTTTAAAGTGTATCTTTATTCGAATTCAGTTTTTGCTCAGAGCGTAAGCGATAGTAAAATTCCCTTTTACTCAGCTAACTGTTTTCTCGCTCACACCAACAGGCACAGTTAGTTGTGACTCTGCTCATGGGAAAAAAGGCCAAAGCAAAAAGGAAAAAAGGGATCAGGCCATAGACCCGTTACTTTTCTTCCATTCGCTATTCGCAGTCATTTTCGTGGAAGTAGATGCAGCACGTAGGCAGCGAGCAAAGCCACGCTCGTTCACTTGATTTTGTACTCTGAAAAGAACTTGACGTGTCTGCTGTCCCAAAAAGAAATTAATTTGCTAATACAGTTAAGCAAGGTTACATAAAACTACATACAGTTAACTCAGTTATCCCCAAGAAGGAAAGAAAGTTCAGCCTTTTTGGCAGCCTTTGGATTAAGTGATCTGTGAATATAGTTGCCGACATTGTGCTAATAAAGGTGATATTATTTTGGTCTAAATAAAGTTGTGTTAGTGGTAACCTAAAATCATTTTGCAGAGCGACCAGCAGCGTATCTTTGCAGCCGGCCGGTCCGCGCCACGCGCTTTCGCGCTGTCATCATTTCATCATTTTTGCGACCGGTCGGTGAATTCCTTTTGGATTCCCAAAAGTCGACATAACCTCTCGACACGTGTGTTACCTCACCTGCAAGTCATTTCGCCAGTGCTATACTTTTGCGGCACTTGGATATCTGAGCGACAGCAGTGATTTACAGGCTGTGTTCAATTGCGAGTCTTTTCGAGGCAACATAATCCCCATCAAGTCGTCAATACTCAGGCACGCAGGCGTACCTAGCCTAAGAAGCGCATATACCTCAGCAAATGTGTAGGGTATAACAACGGTTCGTGTTAAGCAGAGTCGAAGAAGAGCCAAAGAATATTCCAGCGCGCCATAAGGAGTGAAAGAAAAGTACCTCTCTGAGAGTGCGCACGGCATTGCCAACATGAAATTTCTCAATTTGTTCTTTTGTTCTACATAAGCCAATACAGCTTAGCGAACAGCTGTTTTGTCTGAACTTGGATTCATTTTATTTTGAAAACAATTTAAATATCTCTTATCGTCCTAATATCTAATGATAAAGTAAATATCGAATTTTGATCAGTAAGTTAACCATGCATATACATTTGTACATGCCGTTGAATTAATAGTTTCGTATCTCAGCTAAATGAATTTCTTTCCATACAGTATCGTATAAAAGTATACGCATCACCAGCAACGTCGATGGGCCCAACGAATATGCATCTTTGGATTTATTTGTGAGTAAATACAGCTGTAATTAAGCAATTGTTTTGGTACGATTTTGTTGAGATTTTACGAACTATTGATGCAATCAGTGCATATATTATAAAGTTTATTTGAATTATTTGAAATCTATTGGAATTTATAGTTATATAAGTTAATTTTTGCTATCGGTATATATTTTGGAAACCGCTAATGCGTCATGTATCCTAGAATGGACCATGTGTTATTTGAATGAAGTTTGTAAAGTTACATTTTTGAAATGAATAATTAAATTTTTGCTTTTGTCCGTCGCCGGAACAACATAATGCTGTCGTCATACTACTTGTGTTAAATCTGCCTTAGCGTTTGATTAAGGGGTAACCAACAACATTTTACAACGAGTTACCAAGGTTGGGAGGGTAAAGAATAGGGAACGATCTACATCACAGTTTCTCTAGCCAAGGTTTATCTGAATAACTGTTCGTGTTTCTTGTACGTGGGTATAGCCCGTCACAATATTTGTTTAGCCCATCATATTAACTACAGACAGTGTACTTAATTTTTTTATCACGGTTATGGATCAGTATGAGAGGATTAGGAAAAACCCACGCCACATCCGACGAGCATAGCACCGAGCAACGCTAGAAGTACACGACCCCCTATATTCTCCATACCGAGTAATGGTCCGAATTTATTCGAACCTAAGCTGAACGCTACAACTCAGGGTAAGGTTTATTTAAGAATATTTTATTAGATCACATTATGCCCAAATTGTAGAGATATTAGTTTTTTTTCTCCAAATTGAAGGGGTGTCAACTCTACTATAGCTCATCTGATCAAGAAATGATGTATGGCGGATCGATAGGTAATGATGATTAAAAAATATGTCTAAAAGGTACGAACAATCTATTATCAAAATTGTGAAAGATATGAAGTATTTTGCAAATTGCGGGGGCGGCAACTCTATTATCGTTCATCTGATCGGAAAATGATGTATGGCGGATCGATAGATAATGATGATTAAAATATATGTCTAGAAGGTCCGAACAATCTATTTTTAAAATTGTGGGAGATATGAGGTTTTTTTCATATTGCGGTGGCGGGAGGGGGCGTGGCAAAAATTTGAAACAAACTTGATCTGCGTGCAGACAAAACAAGTCTACACTGAAAAAGTGGTAGCTCTAGCTCTTATAGTCTCTGAGATCTAGGTGTTCATACGGACGGACGGACAGACGGACAGATCTATATCGACTCGGCTATTGATGCTGATCAAGAATATATATACTTTATGGGGTCGGAAATGCTTCCTTCTGACTGTTACATACATTTGCACGAACTTAGTATACCCTTTTTACTCTACGAGTACCGGGTATAAATACTTTTAGCATTTCACTCTCACAATATGCCAGTCAAAGCCCTGCTGTAGCGGTCCTATTCTTAGAAAAACAATTCTAACTACCAATTCTCGGAAATTTTGTATTTACGGGTTCAAATCACACAGTTACTGCATATTTAACAGGGACCGAAAATAACAGTTATGAAAGTGAAAAAAATTACTACGAAAAATGGATCCCCTGATAAAATAAAGTACATAAATCTTCATAATTTTGAATGACGATTCCTAAAATGGAATAAATTTTTATTTGCAATTTTTATCACAAAAAAATTTTAAAATTGTTATATTATAAATTTTAAATAAAAATTTTGTTTTAACAGTTAAATGGTAATTTTTATATAAAAATTTTTTAATAACAGTTAAAACTAATTTTTACTATTAAAATTTTAAATAATATTTATTTTGTAATTTTTATAATAAAAATTACTTTTTTAATTGTTATGAAAAATTTGTATTATAAATTTTTTTTAAAAATTACTAATCTAGTAGGCGTTAGTAAATATTTTTATGATTTTGAAAGAAGTATACTAGATTTACTCAAACCTACTAGATTAGTAATTTTTATAAAAATTTTTATAATAAAAATTTTTCATAACAATTAAAATTGTTTAAAAATTACTAATCTAGTAAGCGTTAGTAAATATTATTATGATTTTGAAAGAAGTATACTAGATTTACTCAAACCTACTAGATTAGTAATTTTTATAATAAAAATTTTTCATAACAATTAAAAATTAATTTTTATTATAAAAATTACAAAATAAAAATTAATTAAAATTTTTATAATAAAAATTATTTTTTAACTGTTATTCAAAAATTTTTATTTAAAAATTAAAATTTAACGTATCTTCTTTTTGGAGAAGGTCCTTATCAACGTTAAGTCAGCGAGACTTTTAACGAAATACGTAGACTACCTATTCGCAGTGGTAAAGGAAAATGAGATTGAACAAACATTACGTACACTAAATTCTTATCACAGGGACATACAGTTCACATGTGAAATGGAGGAAGACAAAAGATTGCCGTACCTGGACTCGATGATACACAACATAAATAACACACTGAAGATAAACTAGTACCAAAAACCAACAGCATCTGGACGGATCATCAATTTCTACTTGAAACACCCTAGGAACATGATACTAAACACGGCACAGAACCTAGCAAGGAGGATTATGGACACCAGCGACGAAATATTTCACAAGGAGAATGAAATAACGCTCAAGAAAATATTAATAAAAAACGACTTTCCGGAAAACATTATAAAAACCATCATCATAAATATCGGACGGGAAAAAACCATACAAACGAGAAGGCAAAGCTAACTTCGACTGTGCCGAAGTTTTAATACACTTGAAAAACTTTACTCCAACTGATTTAACCGGTAAAATATATATAGGATATAGATATCAGATATTTAAAATTTTTAAATCATTGATAATATAAATTTGATACCATAAAAAAACTTTTCTTAGTAAAACACATCGGTCCTATGGCAGCTATATGCTATAGTCATCCGATTTTGATAAATTTTTTCAAAATTATGTGAAAGCATATAAAACTAATATATACCAAGATTGGGGGCGCTACGATAGAAAACAAAAATGTTTTTCTTACTAGAACTAGTTTTTTGACCGACCGTTTCTATGTCAGCTATATGCTAGAGTCATCCGATTTTGATCAATTTTTCCAGAGTTGTGTGGAAGTATGTAGAACTAATATATAGTACGATTGGTGACGCTACGATGGAAATCAAAAAAGTTTTTTTCACAAAGACTTATTTTTCGACCGATCGTTCCTATGGCAGCTATAAGATATAGTCACCCGATCCGGCCGGTTCCGACATATTAGTTGCGTGCAGTAAAAAGAAGACTCTGTGCAAGATTTCAGCTCGATAGCTTTAAAACTGAGAGACTAGTTCGCGTAGAAACAGACAGACAGACGGACAGACAGACGGACGGACGGACAAGCGGAAATGAACTCAGCTCGTCGTCCTGATCAAGAATATATATAGTTTATGGGGTCGGAAATGAATATTTCTATGCGTTACAAACTTCTGGGCAAAATTAATATACACTTTTCAAGTGTATAAAAACAAAGGAACCAAAAACATTCAAATCTGCCATTTACACACCACAATTCTCGGAACGCCTCTCGAGATCAAATTTGTATGACAAGGACAATGTTAAAATTGCACATAAACCAACACAAACAATGGCCTCACTTTTTAGTAATATGAAAAGCAAAATTGCTACAGCTGACAAAAACAATATTATATACAAAATACCATGCGCTGGAGACGGGAACAACATATGTAATAAAATTTATGTTGGTACTACAAAATCAAAACTTAAGACACGGCTATCTGGACATAAATCAGACATAAAACGAGAAGGCAAAGCTAACTTCGACTGGGCCGAAGTTTTAATACACTTGAAATACTTTACTCCAACTGATTTAACTGGTAAAATATATATAGGATATGGATATCAGATATTTAAAATTTTTAAATCATTAATAATAATAATTTGATACCATATAAAAAAACTTTTCTTAGAAAAACACATTTTCCGACCGATCGGTCCTATGGCAGCTATATGCTATAGTCATCTGATTTTGATCAATTTCTTCAAATGTGAAAGTATATAAAACTAATATATACCAAGATTGGGGACGCTACGATGGAAAACAAAAAAGTTTTTCTCACTAGAAGTAGTTTTTTGACCGTCCGTTTCTATGGCAGCTATATGCTATAGTCATCCGATTTTGATCAATTTTTTTCGAATTGTGGGGAAACATATAAAACTAATATATATTACGATTGGTGACGCTACGATGGAAATCAAAAAAGTTTTTCTCACAAAGACTTATTTTTCGACCGATCGTTCCTATGGCAGCTATATGCTATAGTGATACGATTTTAATACATTTTTCCAGAATTATGTGAAAGCATATAAAACTAACATATACCAAGATTAGTGACGCTACGATGGAAAACAAAAAAGTTTTTCTAACTAGAACTTGTTCTTAGACCGATCGTTCCTATGGCAGCTATATGATATAGTTATCCGATCCGGCCGGTTCCGACATATTAGTTGCGTGCAGTAAAAAGAAGACTCTGTGCAAAATTTCAGCTCGATAGCTTTAAAACTGAGAGACTAGTTCGCGTAGAAACAGACGGACAGACGGACGAATTGCCCAAATTGTGTTTTTTTCCCAAATGGCGGGGGTGGCAACTCTACTATAACTCATCTGATCGGGAAATTATGTTTGACGGATCGATAAGTAATGATGATTAAAATACATGTCTAAAAAGTTTGATTAATCTATTTTCGAAATTGTGGGAGATATGAGGTTTTTTTTAAATTGCGGGGGCGGGAACTTTTCTATCGTTCATCTGATCAGGAAATGATGTATGGCGGATCGATAGGTAATGATGATTAAAATATATGTCTAGAAGTTTCGAACAATCTATTTTCAAAATAGTGGGTGATATGAGGATTTTTTCAGATTGCGGGGGCGGGATCTTTTCTATCATTAGATGAATGACCCGTTACTCAGGGTAAGGTTTATTTCAGAATATTTTATTAGATCACAACATGCCCAAATTGTGTTTTTTTCCCAAATGGCGGGGGTGGCAACTCTACTATAACTCATCTGATCGGGAAATTATGTTTGACGGATCGATAAGTAATGATGATTAAAATACATGTCTAAAAAGTTTGATTAATCTATTTTCGAAATTGTGGGAGATATAAGGTTTTTTTTCAAATTGCGGGGGGGGGGGGAACTTTTCTATCGTTCATCTGATCAAGAAATTATGTATGGCGGATCGATAAGTAATGATGATTAAAATATATGTCTAGTAGGTTCGAACAATCTTTTTTCGAAATTGTGGGAGATATGAGGTTTTTTTAAAATTGCGGGGGCGTGAACTTTTCTATCGTTCATCTGATCAGGAAATGATCTATGGCGGATCGATAGGTAATGATGATTAAAATATATGTCTAGAAGGTTCGAACCATCTATTTTCAAAATTGTGGGAGATATGAGGTATTTTTAAAATTGCGGGGGCGGGAACTTTTCTATCATTCATCTTATGAAGAAATTATGTACGGCGGATCGATAGGTAATGATGATTAAGATATATGTCTAGAAGGACTTAACAATGTATTTTCAAAATTGTGGGAGATATGAGGTATTTGTCAAATTGCGGGGGCGATAACTCTACTATGGTTCATCTGATCGAAAAATGATGTACGGCGGTTCGATAGGTAATGATGATTAAAGTATATGTCTAGAAGGTTCGAACAATCTATTTTCAAAATTGTGGGAGATATGAGGTTTTTTTCATATTGCGGGGGCGGGAGGGGCCGTGGCAAAAATTTGAAACAAACTTGATCTGCGTGCAGACAATACAAGTCTACACTGAAAAAATGGTAGCTCTAGCTCTTATAGTCTCTGAGATCTAGGTGTTCATATAGACGGATGGACAGACGGACAGACGGACATGTCTATATCGACTCGGCTATTGATGCTGATCAAGAATATATATACTTTATGGGGTCGGAAATGTTTCCTTCTGCCTGTTACATACATTTGCACGAACTTAGTATACCCTTTTTACTCTACGAGTTACGGGTATAAAAACGGAACGAGATTAACACACAAAAAACCGCGCTTGCAGCCCACTGTGCAGAGAGCGGTCACTCTCCCGATTTTGACGGCACGAGCATTCTGCAACAAGAACAACACTACAGTAAACGCTTTACTTTGGAGATGCTACATATAATAAACATACCAACAAATACAAGACTGAACTTCAAAACTGACACAGACAGCAGCGCTGCACACATTTACAAACACTTACTTGAAAAGCATTAGAAAGAAATCAGTTTCAAATTAAACTCCGCGACGAGCAGCAGCATATGTCGTGTAACAAATAGTTTAATGTCACCGATTGCGTTTTAATTAATTGTTTGTTTTTATTTGTTTAATGTTGTTGTTGTTAGCCCCTGAAGACGGACTCCGATGAGAGTCAGAAATATATTGGGACATTAATATTAAACTTGTGTTTCATTACACGGGTGGGACCTTGAGCCAGCATAACGAAACTTTGAAGTAAAATTTAACTGTTAAAACAAAATTTGTTTTTAAAAATCATAGAATAACGATTATTTTTTAATTTTTATTTAAAAATTTAAAAATAATTGTTATTTCAAAATTTTTATCCAAAAAGTTATAACAGTTACGGTCCCTGATATTTAAATCAACAGTGTGATTTGGTGACTACAAGTCACTGCGACTTAATGATAGTTACGCCAAAATGGCCAATCACAGTTACTAAATCACAGGAACGCTGATAAAGTTCATTTTTTATTCATAGGCCAAAAGTGGCCAGGTTTTTTGCAGGTTTCATGGCCACAAAAATCACATCAGTTTCAGAAATCGCTGTGAGTACAAGTTTGCAGAATCGCTCAACTCTTCTAAACGTACATACAATGTTTGTGAGTCTAGTCAACCTAGACAGCTCATTTATGTGCTTGACTTCCAAGGCTTTTATAAGGCATTCGTTTTTCGTAACCTTGGCTGGGACCCTGTTTTGAGACTCCCCCCGTATAAATTTAGACTAAAACTTATAGACTTACCAACACTTGAGCATAGACGCACTATGTTGGGTATTTTGTTCATGCACAAGCTTATAAAGGATAATATAGATGCAGAGAACCTACTTAGTAGTGTGAACTTTTTTTGTCCCAGCAAGACATACAAGGAATTTTACACCCTTGTGGCTTCCGATTGCGTCTTCGTCATATGCCTCGAACTGTCCCTTTCGTATTCTGTGCAGGGATTACAATAAGTTCTATCCTCTTCTCAGTGGTAACATCTCTGACGAGTGTCTTAGATCACTTATCCTACACAATCTTGCTCTTGCATAGCTATCCTACTCTACATCTTAGGAATTCTTTCGATCATATATGCTGCGAGCAGGGGCGTAGCTGGTCATTGAGACTAACTAAAGTACCTCCACCAGATCGAAAGGAGTTTCTTTTCCTCTTCTGTTATCTCTTTTCTCATAATATAATAATATTTTAATTTAAAATACCCATTGAAGCCATAATATTTTTATTTAAGTATTTTGAAATGCTAAACTCAAAAATTGAATTCAAATATCATTTCTAAATATGTGTTTATTTGTATTTGGATAAGCTGTAGTGTGACCAGATTTTGTGTAATAAATATGATAATAATATACGAATCACTAAAAACCTGCTAACAGTGTATATATATATAGTGTTTATATATTTATGCTGACCGTGTAATACCACATTAATTGATGCTTCTCTTAAATTTGGTAACGATATTATCAGCGAATGCTAAGGAAAAGTACAAAAACGTTTTTTATGTGACAGCTATACGATATTGTCATCCCATACAGGTGGTTCCGACAAAAATTCGTGGTACTGCAAGGATAAACTTAATATTTATTTCACCAGTCACAACGAACAATCAGCGCGAGAAAAAAAGATAATGATCCTACTTAATTTAATAATTTAAACATATACAAATCGAATCCTGTAATATGAGAGCAATGCTTTAACACTAAGATATTGGTTTGCGTATTCAAAACAGTCAGACGCAGTGGGCGAAATGGCTTATCTAGCGGAAGAAAACTAATAACATCTAACATAATAATGATTTCCGAAAGCTGTTTTTTGTTTGAATGGTAATTAATAATGAAATAATGAAAAATAAAAAATTCTAATTGATGATTAATTTTTTTTTAATTTAAAAAAATATATTAAAAATTTTTTTATCCAAAGTAAATGAACTTTAGAAAAATAATATTACAAACAATTATTAAAGTATAAGTCAAACAAAATTATTCAGAATTTGAATTACACTCAGAACCGGAGTTTTTAGACTCCACATTTAGAAATAGACCCCTCGCCTCTACATCGTAATTAATTTTTTTTTTTTATATCGGGAAGTACCTTATACAAAACAGATCAATGGTTCGGATAAGTGTAAATTAGCATGTTTTACGAGAATGCATAAGTCGAAAATTTCGAAAATGAACTAAAACTTAACTAAACGCTCAATAGCACTTATAATTTCGCTAAGCCTGCATATAAGGCCTTCTTTTAAGCTTGTTATTTGGAAAGACATCTGAGAGTTTTCAAAAAAGAATCTGTGATTTCCCAATATTTGCATTCCCCGAACCAGGCATCGGCAGACAATATGCCTGAAAGTGACAGGTTGTTGCAGACTATTCTAAACATTTCACAAAAAAAAAATAGAAGGCTAAAATCGGCTACGCCGATGTTTTAAATAATCTTGCAGTTTTTGAAAGGCTCTACCATTGATAACAAAAAAGTTTTTCTCACTAGAACTAGTTTTAGTACCGACCGTTTATATGGCAGCTATATGCTATAGTCATCCGATTTTGATAAATTTTTCCAGAATTGTGTGGAATCATATAAAATTAATATATACCACGTTTGGAGACGCTACCATGCAAAACAAAAAAGTTTTTCCCACTAGAACTAGTTTTTGGACCGACCGTTTATATGGCAGCTATATGCTAAAGTCATCCGATTTTGATAAATTTTTCCAGAATTGTGTGGAAGTATAAAAAACTAATATATACCACGATTGGTGACGATAAAATGGAAAATAAAAAGTTTTTTCCACTAGAACTAGTTTTTGGATTTACCACGCTTTAAGCTTTAATCGTTTATATGGCAGCTATATGCTATAGTCATCCGGTTTTTATAAATTTTTCCAGAATTGTGTGGAAGCAAATAAAACTAGTATATACCACGTTTGGTGACGCTACCATGCAAAACAAAAAAGTTTTTCCCACTAGAACTAGTTTTTGGACCGACCGTTTATATGGCAGCTATATGCTAAAGTCATCCGATTTTTATAAATTTTTCCAGAATTGTGTGGAATTATATAAAATTAATATATACCACGTTTGGTGACGCTACGATGGAAAACAAAAAAGTTTTTCTCATTAAAACTAGTTTTTGGACCGATCGTTCCTATGGCAGCTATATGATATAGTCATCCGATCCGGCCGATTCCAACAAATGTGCAGCGTATTTGTATTTCAAAACTTTTTGCAAAGTTTGGTCAAGATAGCTTCAAAACTGAGGGAGGAGATAGCATAGAAACAGACGGACAGACGGACGGACAGACGGAAATGAACTCAGCTCGTCATGCTGATCAAGAATATATATACTTTATGTGGTCGGAAATGCTTCCTTCACTGCGTTACAAACATCGTAAAAATTTTAATATACCTTCTGCAAGAGTATATTTAATCGAAAGTATCGATAGGCTTAGTGGACTATTAGTAATCGAATTCCTATAAAAATATTAGCGTGTTTTCATATTTCAAATTTTTAGTATTCTTCCGCTAGATCAGCTGCTTCGCCCTGTGTGAGACGGACGGTAAGTCAGACAGAGAATGCTCAATCGACTCAGCTTATCTTTATGATTAAGAAAATGTCTACTTTATGGGCTCGCAAATAAAAAGTTTTATACGTTAGAATCATCAGCGAAAAATAATTATACAATTTTTAAGTTTAAATAAATTCGGTATACAGAACAATATTTCATAGTTTATTGGACAGGACTTTTGTCTGGTGCTCTTTTAAATACATACACAGCCAAAATAACACAACTAGATAATATTGCAGATTTTATGATATGATATATTTTATTTATATGAGTTCTAAAGTTAAGATATTACTCACTCTGCGGCATAGTCTCGGCTATAATATATACAGTTCCGGACAAAATTACTTTGACAACAAAGAAGCATAAAAATTTTATAGCAAGAAAAACTTTGTTGACTTAAAGTGAAAACAAAAAGCAGTTACATATTTTTTCAACTTCCAAATAATTTTTTTAAGTTAAATAAATTTTGAAATAATGCTTCGTATAGCTACCTAAGGAACAGTCGTTATATTTTCTTAGTAGGAATAACTTTTAAATGTAAATGATTCCAGTTCTGCCTATTAGTGTGCTTTAAAGCCAAAGCAGTTTTATATGTAAAGCTTGATTGTATGTTTCCTTAAATATGGTACTACCCTTTAAACACGACTAGAGTATATAAAATAGCGGATTTTTGACGTTGCACTTGTAAGTAGATAATGTGCTAAAAGTTCGTTATCTCTAATACATTATCTAGTATTAGAGATAACGAACTTTGTTCTGTTTAGTAATTTTTAAGATAGAAAAAACCATTTATATTTTTGGCAAAATACTTCTGTCGTCCATTGTTCAGGGTGCAAGCACACTTCACTGTTACACACATGTATGTGCACAGACGTGTATGTAAGTAGATGCGTACGTACTTATTTGCAAATTAGCTGAACTGTTTTTCTTATCTCCATATGCCTTCTGGTTGCGCAGTTATCAACGGACATTTAAAAGATTCAGTTGCGGTATTATTATGTCTCCGATAATTTAATCCGGCTGTCGCATTTATCCATCAATAGACGTTAAATGTCAAATGTGCTTTAGTGTGTGATAACTAAATCAATGGACAAATGTCAAAAAAATATGCTTGCTAGCTGCAAGCTTTAATCGTTTAGGCTAAATTAAAATAGCTCTGTGAAATTGATGTTAACTACAATCCTTAGTTAAAAAAAAATGTTTTATTATAGCTTCACCAACATGAGTTCCGTATTTCAACCTAACACCGTTGTGACTCCAACACAAACAATGGAAATTGATGAGTATGGGTGCCAAACCTATAACTGTTCACCAACTGAGTTCACGGAATATATTCTTGGACCACAAACATTACCACTTTATAAGGCAATACTGGTAAGTCTTTTAAATTGTAAACTTATAGGCAGCGCATAGATTATTCTTGTATTGCTAAGTGACTCAGCAAATTTTGAAAGCAACGATTAAACAACACATGCTGATGCTGTCGACTTAAAAATTCCATTGAAATAATTGACATATTTGACTTTAAAGTTTAAACTCATCGTTTCGTTATTTTTGTGAGTTAAAATATGGTGACATGGTTAATCTCGACCAAAACAAGTTTACAAGTTTAAGACGGCTGTGCCCGACTTTGATATACCCATTAGTTAAAAAAAATATTATTTAAAATCCTTTTATTAAATCTCGAACCGTAATATTAACATAAAATGGTAATATTAACATAAAATGTTAATGCTAACATTAAATGTAAACATCAACAGCTGACTGAGCGCAAAGTGACCACAAATACATAAATGGAAAAAATATATTCGATTTCACATCCAATCTTTCTAAAAACGGGTATTAAAACCAAGCCTGGAGTAACGGTATATGGAGAATGGAAATATTGTTCCAGAATTTTATGGGACCACCTGTGTTTAACGGAGAATTGAATGGACTTTACCTATAAAGTTTAAGAAAAAATAGCTTAGAACCAAATAGTTAAACCAGTGGTGGGTAAGTTGATATATAAAGTTGAAATTTCATAAAAAATGGTGAAATTTCCATATCTGTAACACGCATTTCTCAGCCATCGCGTTGAATCTATATAACCACTGATTACAATATATTAGATTCATTCCGTTGCTATCAGAATTTTCAAGGTTTGAAACAATCGGACGGTCAATGCGCGAATTATTTCAACTTAATGGATTAAAAAAGGCAAAAAGCGGTTTTTGGGCCATGACTTCAGATTTTGGGGGTGTATTCAACAAATCAAGTATGAGGAAATGCTATACTCGACCAGCCCAACAATCTATACTGGGTCCCGTGAAAAGTATATTCAAAATTTTTTGATTTGTAACACTGTGTAATCAAATTATAAATGAGAGTATTAACAATAAGACTTTAAATGACTTCGGATTACGAAAACCAGAAGATTATGAAAGCGTTACAAAACATTGAACAAATAGTAAATCCGTCAATGATGTTATTCATTCCCTCGAACACTGTCCACCATTTACTGCAGTTACCAGTTGAACGAGTATTTTCAACACTTAAGTTTGTTTCCTGTAATCTCTTAGATTGGACAAGCTGGACAAGCATATTCAGGAAGATATATTGTTTAGTTTAGTTAAATTTTTTTTTAGGCTATGAAGATTTGTGGCCTTGTAATTGTCAATTCCTCCTATGCTTTATTTCAAAATGTGTCTGGAAAGTGAGATTAACTACGAGAATTAAGGAGGCTTGTCTAGGTTTCTGCGAAATCAGAGACATCTATTAGAAAATGAGAACCAAGATGTTTTTGTCTCCGTCGACTCAGGGAAAAAACAGAGGAAGAGGGAGACGGACAATGAGTCGGTGATTTACCTCGCGAGTTTGTTTGCTTCGCAGTTGCCCTCGATTTCCCGGAGGTCTGGTAAAAGTGTATTAAGGACTGCTCTGACATCTTTTACAGCGAGAGACAGTCTGGCTGTCAGATAAATGATAGTTCTACTTAAGGTCCGCATTCAGTGCTTCCTTTTTTGCGACTTAAACTAAACAGATCTTAAAAATGACTAATGATAGCTAAAAGATATAATAATTAAAATAATTTAACCGAACAATTCCATTTTATCTAATACTTTTATTAACGTGTTTTATTTAATTCTTTTGAAACTAGTTAAGTCGTATAACTTAAACGAAAAACAAACTATTCTCTTTTGCTCAAGTGAACCAAGGCTCCAACCAAAACCTGTGGGTTAGGGGTTAAAGGAACCGGTCCGCGAACCGAACCCATCGGTTCAAATCCCCAAACCAAACCGCATCCAAAATTATTAAGGTTTGCAGCCTTGATAAAAACTTATTTCGCACAATTTAGTAATCAGATTGTTTGGCTTTTAAATTTACATATGTATATATTTAGTAATCAGCACTATTTTGTGATAATCCATGTATTGGATCGATATTAGAGTCATAAGCAAATCAAATCGTTTGGGGCAGCGCTGCCGGCTGCAGCCACAATCACAAAATGTTTACACACACTGATGCTTGGCAGAGCTGGCCGCAGCGGCGATGGCAGCACTTCACTCAGTTTGTGGCACTTCAAGCTTTGTCAGGTAGAGAGTATATAACAGTCGGGATTGACCATCTTTCCTTCTTGTTAAACCCTGTATTCATTAATAATGGGTAAAATTGGTGAAACGAAGTTGTGTAAATGAATTTAAAACGGCTGAACCGATTTTGATGAAATTTTCAGTGAATATTTATGTGGGTCCGTAGATGTTTTAGGTTCACTATTGAACCCAGTAACCCTGCAATCGACTTAAAAACCGTTCAAAGGGTGGTTTTGTGGTATTACTCAAATTATTTAAGCTATAAACTTGAAATTTGGTGTGGATGGAGCTAAAAAGTTGACCGTTTTAAGACCAGTTCGGAACCGGTTTAAAAATGTCCATCTTAGAAAATATTTCAGCCATGATCTTCAAATTTGTTGTTTGGGTTGATAATGTGAAGTATAAACCGTGTGATAATATAAACCGCTTCTGAACCGATTACATCTGATCAATAAGTAATGACGATTTAAATATATCCCTAGAAGGTTCAAACAATTTATCTTTAAAATTGTGCGAGGTGAAGTGAGGTTTTTTTGGTGTGGCATATGTACTATTGTTCGTCTGATCGGAAAACGGTGTATCGGGGCTCGATAAGTATTGATGAGTAAAATATATGTCTAGAGCCGAAGTGGAAAATCTTTTGTAATATATTTTTTAAATTTTCGGCGCAAATACAGCGGTTTACTCAAAAACCGCTCCCTGAGGTAGAAAAATAAGCATTGAACCTCCCGTTCTCAAATTGACTGCATTTCACAAAATTTGTTTCTATTCGGTCCATAGAGCTTACAAACTGAATTTCATTCAGTTAAGTTCACAAATAACATTGGCTTTTAACCCAATCCAACCACGCATTTTACGACCTTGCGAGTTGATTTATGCCAAGCTTGGAGAAATTTTTCTGTTTATTGGCTTATTGAGCTTACAAACCAAATTTCATACAGGTCGGCTCAAAAATAACGTTTGGTCATTAACCCACCCCCGCACCCATTTTGGAGTGAATTTTCCGAATTGAGAAAACTATTTTTCCATCTATTCGATCTATAGACCAAAACACAAACACGCACAAACCAAATTTCATTCAGAGCAGTTTGCAAATAACGATGGTCTCTGAATCCACCCCCGCCATCCATTATCCGACCTTAAGTGTGCGTTAAAAATGTTTAAACCAAATCTAATACAGATCGGCTCAAATATAAAGTCATGAACCCACCACAGCACCCATATTCCGACCCTTTCAGTGAACTCCATTTTTTGTCGTAGGGCCTTTACTCAGATGAGCTATATATTTAATTCGCCACAATACTTCATATGAATAGAAACACTTATAAAAAGATTTGAAAGTTGAATGCTTTTGTAAAGCTTCCTTATTTATATAAAGTATAGTGCCGAACTACATTTTTATTTTATTTGAGTTCAAGACTTAAATTTTAAATAAATTACGTTTGAACGAAAATTACCGAATTAATACTTGATTCTTTATACTAAGGATAAGGCATAATTAACTGAGTGCGCGTAGACGCGTTGACTTTGAAAACAAGCTGAACTGGAAAAACGCATTCCATTGTATCCAATCCGGGTGGTTCCGGCATATTAAACATATTTCAAGCGAGTTTCTCAACCGCTAAAGGATACAAAACGCAAAAATTAAACAATCAACATTTGTCCTTGCAAAGGGCGTGACGTGACAAACTTAGATTTTCATTTTCTTCAGCTTACAATTTTTTCACGCATTGTATAAACACATTCACATATAAATTTTTAATCTCTTACATTCGATTACGCAAAAGTTGTAATAACAAATGCTGATTTTGAGTAAAATAAATTGAAAAATAGCCGTTAACTGATCCTTGGTTGCTCTTCTTAACATTTTTAGTTAATTGTTCCTGTAAGAAAAGTAATGAATAAAGGAAAATTTTAAATTTATCAAAACAAGAAAGACATTAATTAGATTTCTCAGTAGAGTTTTCTTTTAATGGCAACCGAGTAAAGGTGTAAATTCTTTAAAAACAAAGTTTTAATATATTTCTTATATATTAATATTCGGTCTCGATAGTCCTTTCTGTGGAAATGCCCATATGTACCATCTTCGACCATCCTCAGTACCAAAATCATCTATAAAGTTCATATACTTAATAAAAATTTGTTGATAATAAAAACGATTTCAGAAAGCCATAAACAGCTTTACACTAAGTTAAGGTGCACGCACCAACTTTTAAATTAACAAATTTTATGGTTTTAAAAGGGTTACATTTGTTTTCAGGGTCTGAAAAAGCCTATTTTCTTTCATTTTCTTTTTAATTTTAATCAACGAATTAATTTATTCACTCTTCCTTGCAAAAGAAAGAGCAATATTCAAAATATATTTGGACATAAGTTTCATTTAAGAATATTGAAAACTCAACCACTGAGAGCTGGTTTCCGAAGACACCTAAAAAGTCTCCACGCGCTGGACACGATAACTGTTAATAGATTAAACTGAAATCAATAACACAATTTATTTCTGTTAGTAGGTGAGTATAGCTCGTGATAAATCGATGAGATTAAAAACAAAAGAAATCTAAATTTTTGTCAGAGTTGTAAGCAAAATAATACCCATGTGTTCTATGTACAAATTGCTTTCGACCCAATTCCCATACTATTTCGGTAGATTTGGATTGAAAGCGATTTGCAGAACACATGGGATAAATGTGAATATAAATAGGAATACAAATTACGAGAAGTTACCTTGTGAAAAAGAACGCTTCGTTTAATCATTAGCATATCCTATATTGAAGAAGAGATCAAATTTTAAGAAAAATCGGTTGACATGTTTTTACGAAACGTGTCCAAAGTCGTCAAAAAGCATTTTTTGAGAAAGGCCCGACCTGTTCCTTATGGGCCACTTTAAAAAAAAAAACAGCTATCTTTCAGAGTTTTATTCCAATTGACTTGAAACTTAGGAAAAATATTTTAAGCATATGTATTGTTGTATTATATCTCAAAACCCATTTAACCCTATAACTTATGTACCATGAGTAAGGCAAGTAATAAAAATGTTGTCAAACGATAGAATAGTTAGAATAATCTCCCTCTTCTATTCTTTTTATACTCTGTACCGAAGGTACACAAAGTATATTGGGTTTGTGCAAATGTATGTAACAGCCAGAAGGAGGCATCTCCGACCCTATAAAGTATATATATTCTTGATCAGCATCAACAGCCGAGTCGAAATAGCCATGTCCGTCTGTCCGTATGAACGAAGAGATCTCAAAGATGGTAAGAGATAGAGGTTTGAGGTGTATGGAACATATATTTCTTATACTTGCAGGCAGATCAAGTTTAGTTTTTATTTTTGCCACGCCCCCTGCCTCCCCCGCAAATTAAGAAAAACGAATTAACTCCCACAATTTTCAAGACAGATAGTTCGAACTTTCTAGACATATATTCTACTACTTATTTTGAATCGACCCGCCCTACATCGTTTTTCGATCAGATGAACGATATTAGAGCCATACATAAAAGAAAATAAAAACCAACGACAACAACAACACCGTAGCGATTGGTAAAACTTACGAGAAAGAGAGAGCGAGAAGGCAATAGCTAACTGGTAATTCCCCAATTGGACCTTGCAATGAGAAGAGCGATGTAATTGAGATGACCTGCGGTCAGAAATCACGCGTGATTCCCGCGTGACTAATATAGATACGTTTATGTTAATAGGAAATTATATACAAATTTTATAATTTTACGAGTTATGTACTAGGGTAATTCTACTCATCATTACTTATCGAGCCCCCATACATCGTTTTTCAACCAGATGAACGATAGTCGAAAGAGTTGCCTCCCCCAGATTTTGAAAAAACCTCACACTTTAAAGTTATTAGTTTCGTACAAACAGATACAGAGTATATTACAGTCGGGCTAGACCGACTTTCTTACTTGTTTCATTAACAATTTTGTAGGTTACTGAAAAATAGGTTAAAATAATGAAAATGTTTGTTGATTTCGAGAACTACTTTCATTTATTGAATTATTATACACTTGAAAAGTGTATATTAATTTTGCCCAGAAGTTTGTAACGCATAGAAATATTCATTTCCGACCCCATAAACTATATATATTTTTGATCAGGACGACCTGCTGAGTTCATTTCCGCTTGTCCGTCCGTCCGTCTGTCCGTCTGTCCGTCTGTCTGTCCGTCTGTCTGTCTGTCCGTCTGTCTGTCCGTCTGTCTGTCCGTCTGTCTGTCCGTCTGTCTGTCCGTCTGTCTGTCCGTCTGTCTGTCTGTCCGTCTGTCTGTCTGTCTGTTTCTACGCGAACTAGTCTCTCAGTTTTAAAGCTATCGAGCTGAAATTTTGCACAGAGTCTTCTTTTTACTGCACGCAGCTAATATGTCGGAACCGGCCGGATCGGGTGACTATATATTATAGCTGCCATAGGAACGATCGGTCGAAAAATAAGTCTTTGTGAGAAAAACTTTTTTGATTTCCATCAAAGCGTTTCCAATCGTAGTATCTATTAGTTTTATATGTTTCCACACAATTCTGAAAAAATTGAACAAAATCGGATCACTATAGCATATAGCTGCCATATAAACGGTCGGTCAAAAAACTAGTTCTAGTGAGAAAAACTTTTTTGTTTTCTATCGTAGCGTCCCCAATCTTAGTATATTTTAGTTTTATATACTTTCACATAAATTTGAAAAAATTTATCAAAATCGGATGACTATATCATATAGCTGCCATAGGAACGATCGGTCTAAGAACTAGTTCTAGTGAGAAAAACTTTTTTGTTTTCTATCGTAGCGTCACTTATCTTGGTATATGTTAGTTTTATATGCTTTCACATAATTCAGGAAAAATTTATCAAGATCGGATGACTATAGCATATAGCTGCCATAGGACCGATCTGTCGGAAATTCTGTTTTTCATAGAAAAGTTTCTTTTATGGTATCAAATTTGTATTATCAATGATTTAAAAATTTAAAAATATCTGATATCTATATCTTTTTTTACCGGTTAAATCAGTTGGAGTAACGTTTTTCAAGTGTATTAAAACTTCGGCACCGTCGAAGTTAGCTTTGCCTTCTCGTTTTTTTGCTAATGCTGACCAAAACGATTTTCACTGATTTGAAAGAAATCACCAAGAGCTAAACACCAATTAAGTTACATAAGTAAAAGAATGTAATATAACGTATACGGCAGAATATTCCCACATAACAAATTTTGGAATTTGTGGGCCGCCCCTTGATGGAAAGCTGGCTACGCCCTTGCTTTCCTTTAAGGAATGGCAAGAAAGCTATTATCTGATCCACCGATGCTTATATACCCTTGCAGTTTGTTCATTTTATATAAACAATGGCTTTCCTGATTTTCGAACGAACATTTTATTTTCGCTTGGAACAAGAATACTTCAGTGATTTCCCAATCCGACCAACAGATGGCAACACTTTCTGTGACCATTTAGCTGACCAAGCCAGAAGACGATTGTTGTATAGGAGCTTTACGATATATTTATTCGATTTTGGTATTTTGATTTTAATATTCACGATTAGTTTTTGGACCTATCGTTCCGATGGCAGCTATATGATATAGTCATCCGGTCCGACCGGTTCTGAAAAATGTGCAGCCTATGTTCATTTAAAGACTTTTAACAAAGTTGGGTCAAGATAGTTTTTAAACTGAGGGAGGAGATAGCCGAGAAACAGAAAAACAGATGGGGTCGGAGACGCTTCCCTTTCATACGTTACAAACATCACACCAAATTTTAAAATACCCTCTGCAAGCGAATAAAATGGCTTTTCATTATATGTAATTAGATTTATGTATGTGAGAGTTTAGATTGGAAATAAGAAATATTTATAAATTGCCTGGCTTGACAATATCTTGTTTCCCAAGATAAAATTATTTTTTTCGACCCCTTTTAAAATTTTTTGGTTTATGCACTAAACATATCTGCTACTGTATAGGCACAGTTAGGACTGTCAAAATCCAGAGAATGCTCGAAAGAGGCTGGTATATATATATATGTATATAGTACATACGAAAGTTTAATCTTTAATAACCACCACAATTTAATTGAATGGTAATGAGACTCTCTTTTTGCAGATAAGTATCACATTCGGTGGAATTTTTATAACCGGAGTAGTAGGTAATTTGCTGGTGTGCTTAGTTATAATTCGGCATTCGACGATGCACACTGCGACCAATTATTACCTCTTCAGTCTTGCTGTTTCCGATGTTCTCTTCCTACTCTTCGGTTTGTACATTTTTGAAGTACTCACTTAACTGAAACGATTCTTAACTGTTATTTCGTTGTCTTTTAATATAATTGTATACAGGTTTGCCCGCAGATGTGTTTCTTTACTGGCACCAGTATCCGTATCTCTTTGGCTTACCCTTTTGCAAGATACGAGCATTCATTTCTGAGGCGTTAGTATTCTTACATTGTGTTTGAATTAAATAATCACATTAAAAATATAACATTGCAGAAGTACATATGTGTCGGTGCTTACGATTGTTGCATTCTCTATGGAACGTTTTTTGGCCATTTGCCATCCCTTACACTTGTATACAATGGTTGGGTTCAAGCGAGCATTGCGCATCATTGCACTCCTATGGATTGCTAGTTTCTTGAGCGCCATTCCATTTGGAATACACACTGACATTCAATATTTAATTTACCCACCAGGTATGCTACTTAATAATGGGTCGCAACAATTTCCATACCTTATAATATTTTCCCATTCTTAGCTAACTCATCTATAGCAGAATCAGCATTTTGTTCAATATCACCCGAGATTCCTAAACAGTTACCCTTGTTCGAAGCATCTTTTTGTATATTCTTCGTTATTCCAATGGTGCTTATCATTTTGCTGTATGGTCGAATGGGATTTAAAATTCGATCTCGGGCCACACAAAAATTGGGTAAGTGCGAGGATGATTAAAATATATAAAATGGAACTAAGCTTACACTTCCTCATAGGAGTGCAGCATGGATCAGTGCATCGCGAGTCCAGAAATTCACAGATGAAGAAGAAGGCCGTTATTCGAATGTTGGGTAAGCTATCCATTCCAAATAAATATCTTGCACTGTTATCTTTTAACCTATATTCCTGAAATAGCCGCTGTGGTCATAACATTCTTCGTCTGCTGGTTTCCATTTCATATGCAACGTCTATGGTTTTTGTACGCTAAAGATAATGCAAATTTCGAAGATATAAACGAATGGCTATTCTCAATTGCGGGATTTGCATATTACGTTTCATGGTAAATGCACATACCTATAGCCACAAAAAAACATCTATTTCAAAACATTTTCAATATCAACTTTTCCCCCAGCACCATTAACCCCATTGTGTACAGTATGATGTCTCATCGGTATAGAGTTGCTTTCAAAGAAATACTTTGTGGGAGAAGGATGGGTGCTTACTACAATAATGGATTTTCCCGAGATCATTCGAGCTTTCGGGAAACTACCATCGCAACGAGTTTGGGTACCACCGTCAATTACGATAGGGTGCATTCGGTAAGCTTTTATATCACGCACATACAATTTATCTTAATATACCAATTCAACACAAAACATACATACTAAACACATGAAAGGTCTTAGCCGGGTTTACTAGGCGTTTCGGCCCCCAATCCTATCCATATTTTAGGTATGCAGTTTCAAAGTACATCAACTAAAAGTAATTTATCGATTTTTTATACTTCTGGTAACAACTGTGAATTTTAACTAATGGTTTTTATTATTCCCAACACAAGTGTTTTTCGGGCCATCAAACCATTCTAAAAATTCCTAAATTTTTATGGCTATAGCTGGCATGTCAACACTCCCACAGAATAATTTTTCTGATTTTTAAAATGCAATACGCGACATACAAAATACCGCGAAAAATTTTAACTCCAATTATTTTAGACTATTATTTTAGACATGGTTGATTGTCATTGCAAGATACTATTTAAATAATTTTTGCAAAATTGTTGAAGGTGGAAGGAAATCTATTAGGAGATAATAAACTAAATTTACCGAAATCGAGAAGGCAAAGCTAACTTCGACTGTGCCGAAGTTTTAATACACTTGAAAAACTTTACTCCAACTGATTTAACCGTTAAAATTTATATAGAAAATAGATATCAGATATTTAAAATTTTTAAATAATTGATAATAAAAATTTGATACTATAAAAAAAACCTTTCTTAGTAAAACACATTTTCCGACCGATCGGTCCTATGGCAGCTATATGCTATAGTCATCCGATTTTGATAAATTTTTTCAAAATTATGTGAAAGCATATAAAACTAATATATACCAAGATTGGGGACGCTACGATAGAAAACAAAAAAGTTTTTCCCACTAAAAGTAGTTTTTGACCGACCGTTTCTTAGGAGCTATATGCTATAGTCATCCGATTTTTATAAATTTTTCCTGTATTATATGTAAGCATATAAAACTAACTTATACCAAGATTAGTGACGCTACGATGGAAAACAAAAAAGTTTTTCTCACTAGAACTATTTTTTTGATCGACCGTTTCTAAGGCAGCTATAAGATATAGTCATCCGATCCGGCCGGTTCCGACATATTAGTTGCGTGCAGTAAAAAAAAGACTCTGTGCAAAATTTCAGCTCGATAGCTTTAAAACTGAGGGACTAGTTCGCGTAGAAACAGACAGACGGACGGACAGACGGAATTGAACTCAGCTCGTCGTCCTATTTCTATGCGTTAGAAACTTTTGGCCAAAATTAATATACACTTTTCAAGTGTATAAAGAGCACACAAAACCGTAACGCAGGATGTTGTAATATTCGGCTGAAGAAAACGCAAAGTCTGGTTTGAAACAGTTTGTTTTCCGGATACTATGGACTTTCTTGAAACAACTGAGAAAACATTTTTTTACCGGCCCGTTCCAACTGAGGCGGTATCCTTCTTAGTAAAAATTACTGATAACAAATATCGATAACAGTTTTTCAATACAAAAAAGAATTTAATTCACATTAAATTGAGATCGCGACATATATTCAGCAAAACATATAAATGCTACGTTGAGTAAGTATCGCATTCTTTTGGATATTCAGAAAAATGGCGATATTGGTGTGAATGCGCAAATGGCAGCATGGACCATCTTAAGGTCTTTGTAAAAAAATTAGACCCGCTGATATCGTGAGTAATCCTTTTAAGAACGTCAATTTTAATGCATTGGTTTTCAGATTGAATTTAATCCTAGTAGGCCAGGGTGAACGACAAATAATAATTTGATTGTTTTAATTATTTTTAACCACCATTTAACCATTTATATATAACCATTTGTATATAACTGGTAACTTTTAAGTGTGGGGTCACACAAACTGCGCAGAGTAATTATTTGTTTTGCTTGATCGGGAAACGGTTAAAATAAATGTCAAGAAAGTTCAAGCAATCTATCTTAAAAATTGTAAGAGATTATTTTTTTTCGAATTCCGGGGCGGTATCTCGATCTGGAAACGGTGTATGGTAGATCGATAAATAATAATGATTTAACTATATGTCTTGAAGGTACGAACAGTCTATCTTCAAAATTGTGGAAGATGTGATGTTTTTTTCAACATGGCTTTATCTACTTGACTGATGATGCTGATCAAGAATAGATATACTTCATAGGTGTGTTTGTGTCGATGAACTGTGCGGACGTGTGAAAAGAGAGCGCTTGGTAAAAGTGAAATTTCGCTTGATATCTGCTGAGAAAAGCAGCAATAAAAACGAGAGCGTAAGTTAAAGTCGGCCCTGCTCGACTTCGATATACCCGTTACTCAGGATATAAACATGTCCTAATTGTGGAAGAAATGAGTTTCTTTCCAATTTGCGGGGGAGGCAACTCTACTATAGCTCATCTGATCAGGAAATGATGTATGGCTGATCGATAGGTAATAATTATTAAAATATATGTCTAGAGGGTTCAAACAATCTATTTTCAAAATTGTGGGTGATATGAGGTATTTTTTAAATTGCGGGGGCGTGAACTTTTCTATCGTTCATCTGATCAGGAAACGATGTATGGCGGATCGATAGGTAGTGATGATTAAAATATATGTCTAGAGGGTTCGAATTATCTATTTTTAAAGTTGTGAGAGATATGAGGTATTTTTCAAATTGCGGGGGCGGCAACTCTACTATCGTTCATCTGATCGAAAAATGATGTATGGCTGATCGATAGGTAATAATTATTAAAATATATGTCTAAAAGGTTCAAACAATCTATTTTCATAATTGTGGGAGATATGAGGAATTTTTCAAATTGCGGGGGTGGCAACTCTACTATAGTTCATCTGATCGAAAAATGATGTATGGCGGATCGATAGGTAATGATGATTTAGATATATGTCTAGAAGGTTTGAACAGTCTATTTTCAAAATTGTGGGAGATATGAGGTTTTTTTTTCAAATTGCGGGGGTGGCAACTCTACTATCGTTCATCTGATCGAAAAATGATGTACGGCTGATCGATAGGTAATAATTATTAAAATATATGTCTAGAAGGTTCAAACAATCTAATTTCAAAATTGTGGGAGATATGAGGTATTCCCCCCCGCCCCCCCCCCCACCCCCCCACACCCCACCACTTTTTTTTTCAAATTGCGGGGGTGGCAACTCTACTAAAGTTCATCTGATCGAAAAATGATGTACGGCGGATCGATAGGTAATGATGATTAAAATATATGTCTAGAAGGTTTGAACAGTCTATTTTCAAAATTGTAGGAGATATGAGGTTTTTTTCAAATTGCGGGGGCGGGAGGGGGCGTGGCAAAAATTTGAAACAAACTTGATCTGCCTGCAAACAATACAAGTCTACACTGAAAATTTGGTAGCTCTAGCTCTTATAGTCTCTGAGATCTAGGTGTTCATACGGACAGACGGACGGACGGACAGACGGACAGACGGACATGTCTATATCGACTCGGCTATTGGTGCTGATCAAGAATATATATACTTTATGGGGTCGGAAATGCTTCCTTCTGCCTGTTACATACATTTGCACGAACTTAGTATACCCTTTTTACTCTACGAGTAACGGGTATAAAAACCGGTTCGGAACCGAACCCTTCAGAACCTGTTCGGTTCAGGTTCTGGTGATGCCTGAACCGAACCGGGAATCGAACCGCTTTGAAAATAATCACGAGAACCCAAACCCGAACCTTACCCAGAATTCTAATTGATGTGGTTCGGTTCTAAAAAAAATTGCAAGCACAGGATTTATTTTTGCACTTTGATGATAAAAAATATTTCATAATTATGAACAAAAATGTGTCCATTCATATGCCCTTGTATGGACGGCGACACTCTTCCCGTACGCAACAAAAGACTGGACAAAATAACACAACCTTAAGCAAGGGAATTCAATTTGCATCCGAAACCGTATTTCTGGGTATTATTTTGTTCGTACAACGGCACGGTGAATACAAGGAAAAGTTGTACGTCATTTAAATTTCTTCATTATACACTTGAAAAGTGTATATTAATTTTGCCCAGAAGTTTGTAACGCATAGAAATATTCATTTCCGACCCCATAAACTATATATATTCTTGATCAGGACGACGAGCTGAGTTCATTTCCGCTTGTCCGTCCGTCCGTCTGTCCGTCTGTCTGTCCGTCTGTCCGTCTGTCTGTTTCTACGCGAACTAGTCTCTCAGTTTTAAAGCTATCGAGCTGAAATTTTGCACAGAGTCTTCTCTTTACTGCACGCAACTAATATGTCGGAACCGGCCGGATCGGATGACTATATCATATAGCTGCCATAGGAACGATCGGTCTAAGAACTAGTTCTAGTTAGAAAAACTTTTTTGTTTTCCATCGTAGCGTCACTAATCTCGGTAAATTTTAGTATTATATGCTGCCACATGATTCTGGAAAAAAGTATCAAAATCGGATCACTATAGCATATAGTTGCCATAGGAACGATCGGTCGAAAAATAAGTATTTGTGAGAAAAATTTTTTTGCTTTCCATCGTAGCGTCTCCAATCGTAGTATATATTTGTTTTATATGTTTCCACACAATTCTGAAAAAATGTATCAAAATCGGATGACTATAGCATATAGCTGCCATATAAACCGTCGGTCAAAAAACTATTTCTAGTGAGAAAAACTTTTTTGTTTTTTAACGTAGCGTCCCCAATCTTGGTATATATTAGTTTTATATGCTTTCACATAATTTTTAAAAAAATTATCAAAATCGGATGACTATAGCATATAGCTTTCATAGGACCAATCGGTCGGAAAATGTGTTTTACTAAGAAAAGTTTTTTTTTTATGGTATCAAATTTTTATTATCAATGATTTAATAATTTTAATTATCTGATGTCTATATCCTATATATATTTTTCCAGTTAAATCAGTTGGAGTTAAGTTTTTCAAGTGTATTAAAACTTCGGCACAGTCGAAGTTAGCTTTGCCTTCTCGTTTTTTTAAACAATTCACAATTTAAATACTTTTAGCATTTCACTCTCACAATATGCCAGTCAAAGCCGTGAGTGGCGGTCCCATTCTTGGAAAAAATAGCTCTGACTGGAATTCTCGGAAATGTATGAACGTGTTCGGCCACACTATAAGTTAGGGATGAGACATACCGGCGTATCTGTGATTAAGTCACTGTCACTGGCAATCATCAAATCACAGTGACTGCATATAAAAAGCAACAGTGCGATTTGGTCTCTACAAGTAACTGTGACTTAATCATAGTTACGCCGATATGGCCAATCCTGTGATTACTAAATCACAGATACGCCGTTAAAATTAATTTCTTATTTATAGGCCAAAAGTGGCCGTGTTTTTTGCAGGTTTAATGGCCACAAAAATCCCATCAGTTTTAGAAATCCTTTAGTGTGAAAGAGAAATGACTTTCGCTGAGAGTGCAAGTTGGCAGTATCGCTGAACTTTTCTAAACATACATACAATGTCTGATTGTCTAGTCAATCTAGACAGATTATTTATGCGCTTGACTGCCAAAAACTGCAGCAGTACATAAGGCATCTCTTCTTCAAACTCTATTCTATTATTTATTATGTACATAAATATATGAAATGCAATCTGGAACCCGAACCCGAACCGGAACCTCGGTTCTCATTTTAAAGGGAACCGGTTGTGGAACCGAACCCCTAGCGTAGGGTAAGGGTTCGAACCCCGAACCGAACCCCTGTCGAAATTGGATGGGTTTGCAGCCCTGGTTACAACAACATCAAAGGCGCAAGCGCACTTTACGTATACAGTCATCGGATCGTGACATTCTCCAAGAATTGGCCACCAGAACAACAAACCCCTCATCACAACGCCCACAGTAAGATTTTCACTCAATTGCAGACGAAAGTTCATGGAATCGCGTGAAAGCGAAGAAAGTTATCCGAAGTAAAGCTTGGTATTGAGTAACTGCGAAAAGTGTGCGAAATCTCTGCACGTTATTTCGTCGATAGCAAGTGCGTGATCAGCTAGTCACGAAAAATATGGTTACGATATATTTCGCATTATTGAAATAGGTGCTCATCGATAAACTATCGCGTGACTTGGTATGCGTCGGGTGTCAACGCTTTGACATCGAAAGGACTATTTTGCAACTTTTGTGGGGACCAACTATTAAAACAGCTACCATCGAAAATCGTGCGAAATCATTTTTTTAAACAAAGAACCTGCAAAGGTATTTAGCTTTCTTTTTGTATTCCCTTGCAGAGGATATATTAAAATTGTGCATCAATATTTTGCCGAGTCGATCTTGCCTTGTCAGTCTGTCTGTTTCCATTTTCATAAAAACAAAACTCGTTTTTAATTAATTAATCACACGTCACGCCATTACACAAAAAGGGGCCTTAGTCGGATATATCTAACTACAGAGGAATCTCAAAACTATCTGCTATTCCTAAACTATTTGAAATGCTCATTACTTCGCAGTTACTGCACTCTTGTCGATCTTTAATCTCCCACCTCTTCACAACATGGCTTTATGAAAAAGCTCTCAGTAACTATAACCCTGCTGGAATTTAACTCAATGGGTAATATGGGATTTGTTAACAAGCGCTAAACTGATGTAATTTATACAGATTTCAGTAATGCGTCCTATGTAAACATTAACTTGATTTGCTCTCCTCCGATAATTCTAAAATGAAGTAAATCGTAATCGAGTTTGTTTCAATGGATCAATATCTAAGATGTTAAGGTATGTTTTGGTGTCATTTGGGTCCGTTACTCTTTAATCTTTTTTATACCCTTGCAGAGGGTATATTAAAATTTTGCTGATGTTTGTAACGCATTGAAGGAAGCATCTTCGAAGCAATAGAATATTTATAATCTTGATCAGCATGACGAGTCGAGGTCATTTCCGTGTTTCCGTATGTTCGTCCGTCCGTCCGTCATTCCGTTCGTCCGTCCGTCTGTTATTATGCTATCACCTCCCTCAGTTTAAATGCTACCTTAACCAATATTAGCAAAAAAGTTTTTAAATACACACAGGCTGTCGGAATCTATATCATCGGATGACTATATAATATTGCTGCCATAGGAACGATCGGTCCAAAAACAAGTTCTACTGAGAAAAACTTTTTTTGTGGTTAATATTAGTTTTGATGATGACTATATCATATAGCTGTCATAGAAACGGTCAGTAAAAAAACTTGTTTTAGTGAGAAAAACTTTTTTGTTTTCCATCGTAGCATCACCAATCTTCAGATACATTAGTTTTATATGCTTCCACATAATTCTGGAAAGTTTTATCAAAATCGGATAACTATGGCATATAGCTGACATAGGAACGATCGGTCTATTTTTATTATACCCGTTACTCGTAGAGTAAAAAGGGTATACTAAGTTCGTGCAAATGTATGTAACAGGCAGAAGGAAGCATCTCCGACCCCATAAAGTACATATAATCTTGATCAGCATCAATAGCCGAGACGATATAGACATGTCCGTCTGTCTGTCTGTCTGTCTGTAAATATATATACGTGGCATGCAATGTTGAGCTTGATATACAAACACATATAAAGTTTTAAAACAAAATGAATTTAAATCTGTATCATTATTTTGTATCTCTTTTCTTCTGTTTTTTGTTTAAGAAATTAATTTAATTTTACTTTTAATAGGCATTACTTTATTTTCTTTAACTATTTTTCTTAGCTTTCTTTGAATTAATTCTTAATCATATCTCTTAATTTTCATAAAATTTTCTTAATTATACACTTGAAAAGTGTATATTAATTTTGCCCAGAAGTTTGTAACACATAGAAATATTCATTTCCGACCCCATAAACTATATATATTCTTGATCAGGACGACGAGCTGAGTTCATTTCCGCCTGTCCATCCGTCCGTCTGTCTGTCTGTTTCTACGCGAACTAGTCTCTCAGTTTTAAAGCTATCGAGCTGAAATTTTGCACAGAGTCTTCTTTTTACTGCACGCAACTATGTCGGAACCGGCCGGATCGGGTGACTATATCTTATAGATGCCATAGGAACGATCGGTCGAAAAATAAGTCTTAGTGAGAAAACTTTTTTATTTTCCATTGTAGAGTCACCAATATTGGTATATATTAATTTTAGATGATTTTACATATTTGTGGAAAAACGTATCAAAATCGGATGAATATAGCATATGCCAAATTAACGGTTGGTCGAAAAACTAGTTCTAGTTCGGTCGAAAAATAAGTCTTAGTGAGAAAAACTTTTTTATTTTCCATCGTAGCGTCACCAATCTTGGTATATATTAGTTTTATATGTGTCAACACAATTCGGGAAGATTTTATCAAAATCGGATGACTATAGCATATAGCTGCCATAGAACCGATCGGTCGAAAAATGTGTTTTACTAAGAAAAGTTTTTTTTTATGGTATCAAATTTTAATTATCAATGTTTTAGAAATTTTAAATAAATGATATCTATATCCTATATATATTTTACCGGTTAAATCAGTTGGAGTAAAGTTTTTCAAGTGTATTAAAACTTCGGCACAGTCGAAGTTAGCTTTGCCTTCTCGTTTTTCTTTAAATAACTTTTTCATAATTTTCTTTAAATGAATTTTTTTTGTTTTTTTTCTTTTCCTTTCAGTAATACATTAAATTATTTTTCAATCAATTTTTCTCATAATTATTATACCCTTGCAGAGGGTATATTAAAATTGTCACGATGTTTGTAACGCAGTGAAGGAATCATCTCCGACCACATAAAGTATATATATTCTTGATCAGCATGACGAGCTGAGTTCATTTCCGTTTGTCCGTCCGTGCGTCTGTCCGTCTGTTTCTATGCTATCTCCTCCCTCAGTTTTGAAGCTATCTTGACCAAACTTTGCAAAAAGTCTTTAAACACAATGCACATTTGTTGGAATCAACCGGATCGGATGACTATATCGTATAGCTGCCATAGGAACGATCGGTCCAAAAACTAGTTCTAGTGAGAAAAACTTTTTTGCTTTCCATCGTAGCGTCACCAATCGTGGTATATATTAGTTTTATAAGCGTCCACACAATTCTGGAAAAATTTATCAAAATCGGATTACTATAGCATATAGCTGGCATATAAACGGTCGGTTTAAAAACTAGTTTTTATGAGAAAAACTTTTTTGTTTTCCATCGTAGCGTCACCAATCGTGGTATATATTAGTTTTATAAGCGTCCACACAATTCTGGAAAAATTTATCAAAATCGGATTACTATAGCATATTTTTTTTTTTTTTAAGCTTTTTTTGTTATTTATTGAATCTTCTCTAAATGAGACTAACAATAATTTTGCAAATTTTAATCTAAAAACTATTTATAAGAAAACTATCTCCAATTGGATGTAGTTTTGTGTTCAGCGGCCCTTTAGTACAATCGCTGGGTTGGGAGGTCTTTTCTTCGGAGTCGGGTATGCGTTGCTTGCAGGGTGAGAGATGCAAGTTGATTAGGGTGGGCATGGAGCTTCTCGATATATTTGCGTTTTATTTGGGCTATTTCAGTATACACTCGTTTCGAATGTACAATGGCGCTCCAGTGAGAATTCTAAGAATTCGTGATTGTGCTCTTTGGAGGATGTCCACGCTGCTCGCACAGGCATTTCCCCATAGCTGAGAGCCATACGTCCAAACAGGCTTTATGATGGTTTTATACAGTAAGACTTTATATTCCAGTTTTAATGGGGAACGGGAGTTAATAAGCCAGTGGAGGCTATTGGCCTTCAGCTTTATTTGCAGTTTTTTCGAATCTATGTGTTTGCGCCAAGTTAGCTTTCTGTAGGCACCTGTAGTACCCTCACCAATAATCAATGAAGGCCTTCTTGATGTAGGATGTTTGCAAAGATCTTGGGTATTGTTTTTAAATATTTTTCGACGTATTTGAGTTGCTGTGCATCACTTATTTGATTGATTGTGTTTATAAGAAATTGTATTTTGTTGTTTGGTTTAGATTTTTCTTGTTGTTGTAGTTGTTTCCAAATCGTTTGTTTTCACTGTATTTTCGTTTCTATGTGAGTTTGTTCTTTTTGTTTCGTATTATTATTATTTTTTTAATTGCACTTTACACTGTTTTTATGCTATGGATAACCTTTGTGAGATCGAGGGGGCTGGGAGGGGACTTTTCTTTTAGTTATTACACTCGTTTTCTTATTTTCTTTCACTTTGCAAACTTTTATGCCAAAAAAAAAATACACTGCGCAACATTTCTACGGTCATCGATTCTGAACCAATTTTTGAGAATCGCCAATGAAAGTACTTGCAAAAAGTAGTAATTCTGCATTATTACTTTTGCCAAATTGGTTCGGGTTTCGATTTTATGCTATCATCCATTTTTTTGCTCTAACTGGATTTTGACAACTTTTTCGATATTTTGATTTGTTCTCAGCAAAGTTGTAGGTATCGAATGGGAGAAAAAATATGCGAAACAAACTTTAACGAAAAAATTGCATCTTGTGCCTCAAAATCGCAAAAATTTACATTTTTTAACAATTTTTCTACAATTTTTGGTCAATAACTCGACCACACATCCACAAATATGTCGTGTTTTTTTTCTTGCTTTATTTCGAATGAAACAAATGTTTTTCAATTCATCTTATGGCTTTTATTACATAGAAAATATGAGTTTGTTGTTGTTATGTGTGTATGAAATAGAGATGAAAATATGTTAATTGTTGACATCCATTGAATTTGATGACCCTGGTTCTGATGATCTCAATCTTCTCGTGGGTGGTTCAAAATCATCATCTGAGTCTTCATTATCATTTTCATTATAATCTGAATATAAAGGATTCAATGGCATATATATTTCTGTGGTCCATCATCTTCAAAATCGGGTACCCAATCTACAACGTGCAAATTGGTCGGATTGGTGTAAACAGTTTCAGCTTGCTGGGTCTGTTTATCCACCGGAGCGGGAGGTATAGGTAGTGGGACACCATCAGGCCGAAGCACTGGGAGTGCGGCAGTAAAAGCAGGGATATATACTTTTCTTCAATCTATGAGAAGAATTTATGCATGTGTAACACCTGGATGCATCATGTCCGGTTGGGTCTCTCACGCAAATAACTGGCTTCATAAAAGGAAAATGTGCTTCTTTTAGATGTTTCCAATACAAAAGTGATATGTAGCATTTTATGCTTACGGTGTTTGGCGTATAATCTTCAGCACTTAAATCAGGATCATCGAAATATTCAGTATAAGCTTCTATGAATTCCGAACTAAACAAATATTTTTTGGTCCTTTTCGTCTTTTTTCAACACTATATGTCCACAAACGGACACACATTGCTTCGACTTAATTTTTGGCAATTGCCGCCAACTTGGCGGGATCGAAATTGCGACGCTCGCAAAAGAATAAAACAAAACAAAATGCATGTAATTCATGGCGTCAAGTCTCAAAAACAGACGGAAACAAGAACAAAATAAATGCAGTGTGTGTGCGACCGAGACTTGGGCTGCAGACGGCGTCTGAGTGCGGAGTCGAAGGCCTCGTTTTTTATTGATCTTGTCGTTGGAATGCTTCCAAACTGAAATATCGCACCCACCGCTGCTCTAAATTATTATTGTCTCGTTGCACAAAACACGCATGATAAACCAAAGACGCAACCATACATCGCGTAAACAAGAAAAAAATTAAATTAAAGTTGACAGCTAACAGATTTTTAGCGTTCAGCTATATTGATCAAAAACTGTAGAAAAATTGTTAAAAAAATTGAAATTTTTGCGATTTTGAGGCACAAGATGCAATTTTTTCGGGTAAATTTGTTTTGCATATTTTTTCTCCCATTCGATACCTACAACTCTGCTGAAGATAGAAAAAAAATTTTCTCTCGGTTTACGAGATATAGCCGTATCAAAATATCGAAAAAGTTGTCAAAATCCAGTTTGAGCAAAAAAATGGTTGATAGCATAAAATCGAAACCCGAACCAATTTGGCAAAAGTTATAATGCAGAATTACTAGTTTTTGCAAGTACTTTCATTGGCGATTCTCAAAAATTGGTTCAGATTTTATGTGTTGCACTGTGTTATTAATAATCATACTAGCAAGGTTTTACAGATTACACTTTGGACTTAATGCACTGCCATGAAACACATCGTTTGACTGCTTTTTGCTGCATTTCCCTGCACTTCCCTCTGCCAATTCTCGTGGATTTCAAGCTTTCGATCCACCACAGCTGTAGAGAGCCAAGACTCCCTTGACTGGAATTTAATTATGAGGGAAAGCAAAATATGTAGGGCATTGCAGATATGAGGCTATAGCGATTTCTATTACCTTCTTGGCCAGGAGAAGTATGGAAATAATTTAATTAACCAAACTTGGCACAAGCAGCAAAGCCTGGATATCCCTCGTCTTGTTCTCTAGAAAACTAGATTTGTTGGACTTCTTTTGGCCATTTGATTAGTTGAACCGCGTCGGTCAAAAATAACTAGTAAGGCGTCTTCCCTCAGTGGCTCCACAGACAAAATTTTGCTAATTGGAAAATAAAAGGCTTATATTTAATCCAACAAAATTTCTAAAATAATTACCTTAGCAGGTTGCCACAAATTAAATTAAACTGAAGATGCCAAACTTTTTCAAAGCAAATGTAGGATGACTGGATTACATCCAGATTAAAGAAATTAATAGGCAAAATTATTTTTAAATTTAAATTTTCACGTCCATCTCTGGTCAACTCTTAAACAGGAAAGAACGTTGGTTCCATAACCAAACTAGCCTACACCTCTGCTTGCAGAATTTTTGACAATTCTTCTGTCACTATGCAGCGTTGCTTTCCCATAGCGCCCTCTGCCAAGACTTGAAGTTCAAGTTGGTGGGTGTCTTCGCTAAACATCGCTTAGAGAATCGACCGCCAAAGTTTGAAACTGCCTAGTCTAACTTAACTTTATAATTTAACTTATTTATTTCATATTTAATTTAAAAAAATAGAAGGCTAACATCGGCTACGCCGATGTTTTAATATCTTTTACAGTCTTCGAAAGGCGCTACCATTGATAACAAAAAAGTTTTTCACTAGAATTAGTTTTTAGACCGATCGTTCCTATGACAGCTATACGCTATTGTCATCCGATTTTGATAAATTTTTCCAGAATTGTGTGGAAGCATATAAAACTGACTTTGTGACGCTACGACGGAAAACAAGAACTAGTTTTTGGACCGACCGTTTATATGGCAGCTATATGCTATAGTCATCCGATTTTGATAAATTTTTCCAGAATTGTGTGGAAGCATATAAAACTAATATATACCACGATTGGTGACGCTACGATGAAAAACAAAAAGTTTTTCTCACTAGAACTAGTTCTGACCGACCGTTTAGGCTTATGTCATCCGTTTTGATAAAAATTTAAACTAATATTACCTACGATGAAATTTACTGATAGTTTTGGACCGACCGTTTATATGGCAGCTATATGCTATAGTCATCCGATTTTGATAAATTTTTCCAGAATTGTGTGGAAGCATATAAAACTAATATATACCACGATTGGTGACGCTACGATGGAAAACAAAAAAAGGTTTTCTCACTAGAACTAGTTTTTGGACCGACCGTTTATATGGCAGCTATATGCTATAGTCATCCGATTTTTATAAATTTTTCCAGAATTGTGTGGAAGCATATAAAACTGATATATACCACGATTTGTAACGCTACGACGGAAAACAAAAAAGTTTTTCTCACTAGAACTAGTTTTTGGACCGACCGTTTATATGGCAGCTATATGCTATAGTTATCCGATTTTGATAAATTTTTTCAGAATTGTGTGGAAGCATATAAAACTAATATATACCACAATTGGTGACGCTACGTTGAAAAACAGAAAAGTTTTTCTCACTAGAACTAGTTCTTGGACCGACCGTTTATATGGCAGCTATATGCTATAGTCGTCCGATTTTGATAAATTTTTTCAATATTGTGTGGAAGCATATAAAGCTTATATTTACCACGATTGGTGACGCTAGGATGGAAAACAAAAAAGTTTTTCTCATTAGAACTAGTTTTTAGACCGATCGTTCCTATGGCAGCTATATGATATAGTCATCCGATCCGGCCGATTCCGTCAAATGTGCAGCGTATTTGTATTTAAAGGCATTTTGCAAAGTTTGGTCAAGATAGCTTTAAAACTGAGGGAGGAGATAGCATAGAAACAGACGGACAGACGGACAGACGGACGGACGGACAGACGGACAAACGGAAATGAACTCAGCTCGTCATGCTGATCAAGAATATATATACTTTATGTGGTCGGAAATGCTTCCTTCACTGCGTTACAAACATCGTGACAATTTTAATATCCCCTTTGCAAGGGTATAAAAATATTTTGCTCCCATTGTACAACACAAAACTTGGATTGGATAGTATGATTCGAAGCAAACAAAACATGTATTAGTTTATTTTTAATGAACTGTAAAAAAACAGGCACATATACCCGCCGTAATGATGACGTGGGGAGAACAAAACACGTTAATGTAAAAAGTTATACTTGACCTTTTTATACACTTGCAAAGTGTATATTAATTTTGCCCAGAAGTTTGTAAGGCATAAAAATATTCATTTCCGACTCCATAAACTATATATATTCTTAATCAGGATGACGAGCTGAGTTTATTTCCACCTGTCCGTCCGTCTGTCTGTCTGTTTCTACGCGAACTACTCCCTCAGTTTTAAAGCTATCGAGCTGAAATTTTGCACAGAGTCTTCTTTTTACTGCACGCAACTAATGTTGGAACCGGCCGGATCGGGTGACTATATTTTATAGGTGCCATAGGAACGATCGGTTGAAAAATAAGTCTTTGTGAGAAAAACTTTTTTGTTTTCCATCGTAGCGTCACCAATCGTAGTATACATTAGTTTTATATGTTTCCACACAATTCCGAAAAAATGTATCAAAATCGGATGACTATAGCATATAGCTGCCATATAAACAGTTAGTCAAAAAACTAGTTCTTGTGAAAAAAAACTTTTTGTTTTCCATCGTAGCGTCACCAATCTTGGTAAATATTAGATTTATATGCTTTCACACAATTTGGGAAGGTTTTATCAAAATCGGATGACTATAGCATATAACGGCCATAGGACCGATCGGTCGAAAAAATGTGTTTTGCTCAGAAAAGTTTTTTTATGGTAGTGTGATCAAAATTTGATTCTCAATGATTTTTAATCTTAAATATCTGATATCTATATCCTATATATATTCTACCGGATAAATTAGTTGGTGTGAACTTTTGCAAGTGTATTAAAACTTCGGCACAGTCGAAGTTAGCTTTGCCTTCTCACTTGTTTCTGCGTTTTAGCACTATCAGGTGGATGGATTTTGTAAGGAGACAGGGAGACGACTTTGATGACAGTGCCAACACAAAAACGAGAGCGTAAGTTGAAGTCGGCCCTGCTCGACTTCGAAATACCCGTTACTAAGGGTAAGGTTTATTTCAGAATAATTTATTAGATCACAACATGCCCAAATTGTGTTTTTTTTGCCAAATTGCGGGGGTGGCAACTCTACTATAACTCATCTGATCGGGATATTATATATGGCGGATCGATAAGTAATGATGATTTAAATACACGTCTAAAAAGTATATGTATAGAAGGTTCGAACAATCTATTTTCAAAATTGTGGGAGATATGAGGTTTTTTTCATATTGCGGAGGCGGGAGGGGGCGTGGCAAAAATTTGAAACAAACTTGATCTGCGTGCAGACAATACAAGTCTACACTGAAAAAATGGTAGCTCTAGTTCTTATAGTCTCTGAGATCTAGGTGTTCATACAGACGGACGGACAGACGGACAGACAGACAGACAGACGGACAGACGGACATGTCTATTTCGACTCGGCTATTGATGCTGATCAAGAATATATATACTTTATGGGGTCGGAAATGTTTCCTTCTGCCTGTTACATACATTTGCACGAACTTAGTATACTCTTTTTACTCTACGAGTAACGGGTATAACAAGGGAAAGTTTAAGGAAACGGGATATATACATATATGAAAACACGAAACACATCCTGGAGATTCTTCAACAACGATGAAGCAACTGCTCAGATAACAGGAATTTATCTGGATGTCATCAAAAGGTTTAGGATCCTTCTCAATTTCTAAAGCAGTGGTGAAAATGTTGATGCATGCAAATATGGAAAATATGCTGAGGAGACGCGGAATCCTTTAAGTACAAAATATCCGAAAAAAACTAACTCATACAGTTTATATTGGATCATAATAAACGACATTTATCGATGGGAGAAATGTAAGAAAAAGCCTAAGAATCTAAAAACAAATATGCGAACACGTGCAAAATATCTCGACATCAAGCAAACACGGTTCTTTTTAACATGTTGTCGGCCTCCTCTGATCCCCTTATCTCATCTCTCAGACACATCAGAACACTCGACGAATTAACCGACGAATATTCACCAGAAATATTAGATCTATTAAGTACTAATGATATGAATACTTATATTGACAACATTTTTAAAGTAAATTATCAATATCCAAGTTAGAACTAATCTTGTAAGAAAATATTTTTATACACTTGAAAAGTGTATATTAATTTTTTTTCATTTCCGACCATATAAACTATATATATTCTTGATCAGGACGACGAGCTGAGTTCAATTCCGTTTGTCCGTCCGTCCGTCTGTCTGTCTGTCCGTCTGTCTGTCTGTCCGTCTGTCTGTCTGTTTCTACGCGAACTAGTCCCTCAGTTTTAAAGCTATCGAGCTGAAAATTTGCACATAGTCTTCTTTTTACTGCACGCAACTAATATGTCGGAACCGGCCGGATCGGATGACTATATCATATAGCTGCCATAGGAACGATCGGTCGGAAAATAAGTTTTAGTAAGAAAAACTTCTTTGTTTTCCATCGTAGCGTCCCTTATCTTGGTATATATTAGATTTATATGTTTCCACACAATTCTGGAAAAATGTATCAAAATCGGATCACTATAGCATATAGCTGCCATAGAAACGGTCGGTCAAAAAACTCTTCTAGTGAGAAAAACTTTTTTGTTTTCTATCGTAGCGTCCCCAATCTTGGTATATATTAGTTTTTTATGCTTTCACATAATTTGGAAAAAATTTATCAAAATCGGATGACTGTAGCATATAGCTGCCATAGGACCGATCGGTCGGAAAATGTGTTTTACTAAGAAAAGTTTTTTTTTATGGTGTCAAATTTTTATTATCAATGATTTAAAAAATTTAAATATCTGATATCTATATCCTATATATATTTTACCGGTTAAATCAGTTGGAGTAAAGTTTTTCAAGTGTATCAAAACTTCGGCGCAGACGAAGTTAGCTTTGCCTTCTCGTTTTTTAGTAATTTAGAATTATATTTATATTTTATTTAGTTAATTGTTGTTTGTTTTACAACATCATTTTTAATAAATCTTAAAATATATTCAAAATGGTTTGCCTGTTTCATGAAATCTTTTCAGTGTATTAAATTATGAACTTTAGCAGCCGATCCTGAGTTACCCTGTTGACCTACAAAGACATGCTTTAAAGCTACATAAATTCTCTTTCATCGTCCCTTTGAATTTTTTCAAATATATGACTTTTTCCAACGCTAACTCGGCCAAACGAGCCACTGTGCGACGGTTGAATATCGCTTTCTAAATCCTGTCTGGTATTCACTTAGTATGCTGTGATTTTCCACGCAATCAGTTAAGCGTCCTAATAAAATCGCTGCAATCATCACACCGAGACGCAGGCAATTTTATTGATAAAGGCAACATTTTCTGGAGCCCACGAAAAGCAAGGAAAGGAAAATCCGACATCAAAAGAGAAAGCAGAAAATCGCAGGGGGAAAAAAAACAAGAACTTTTCTCTTCACTGCGGTGTTAACGAAGGCAAATTAATAATCTATAACGATATAAGTTCGAAGTCGATACCTGTAAGCCTGTGGTGGAACCATCTATCGAATAATTGAGAAGGTGGTCAGATTCCAACGTCAATTATCTGGTCAATTTTGTTGGATTTACCAACAAAAGCTGATGTTGGTATTGGGAAGAGATGGGAGCTCTATCCAACCGATTTAAGGATTTTGCCCATTTTGAAAACGGGTTGCTTAAACAGGACATTAAAGACCTGCGAGCTGATAGAGATACTGATAAAGAGGATCATGGGAAACCTAGTAGAACAACAGAAAAGGAAAAACATACTTGTTAAAGTTTTAAGCATGGATAATAATCCCAGAAAGCCTGTCATCTTACTGATAAGTAGATAATATCTCCCTTAAAGATATTAAGGACAATGGAACTAGAGAAATCTACAGCAAGTATGGAAAAATGGGAGTTCTGTTGGAGCTGGAAACTCAGGAAATTGCTGAAAAAGACAGAAACACGGCACCCAAGTTGAAAGGAACTAAAATCTTCATTGAAAAGGATGTAACTAGGGAATGGCAGAAATATAAATCGATTTTTATGCTCCTAAAAAATCACCTCAATGCCATCGAAAGCTCTAAAAAAGTTAATGTCCAAAATGATAGCATAAACATCGAGGGTAATTTGATGGCTTTCAACAACAATAATTTTCTTATGTGTCAAGGAACGAATGCCGACTCAAAAATTCGAGAAATATTTGTTAAAAGGTTTGATCTATCCGTTATGTCTTTTGGTGCTCTTAATAAGGAGCTTATGTCAAAAAACTAAATGTTAATAAAAATCTCGTCTCCAATTATGACTCATATACTAGCTCTTATAACATTAACATTTATAAATAATACACTCAGAGAAAAAAGCGAGCAGATCGTGCTTGATATCAAGCAGATTTCGTGTCAGAATTTCGGCAATACAGAATCCTCTTGGATCCAAAAAGAAAATACTGAAATCAAGCATGAATTTTTAAGCTCGATCTGCTCGGTTTTAAATTTAGTCGGCTTCATATCAAGCATGATTTATTCTCGATTTCAAGAATAAATCTTCTTGAAAGTAAGCATTTTAGAACAAAGTTACCAGAGAGCGAGAGAACGAAATGCTTTCGTTTTTTCGTTTGCTCTCCGCAATGCGAACGCCTCATTTCCCTTGCTACTAACTCAAAATCGAGCGCACAAGGTTTCTCGATTTCTTGCAGATTTCTTCTTGAAAATTTAAGACGAAAAAAAACTAAATTGAAGCCGATTTCTGTCTTGCCCAATCGTGCTAGATTTCTCTGGGTGTACTTATTTATCTATGAAGTTTAAAATCCTATCGTATAATGTAGCAGGCTTGGCTCGAAAAGCATATTTAACGACTTCTTCGAATACATACCCTCATTGGATATTTTGCAATCTGGAGTCGTGTAACGTAATCTGAACAACCTAATGAATTGCATCCACAACTCTGCGATCCAACCAAAGTGACAAAACTGCCATCTATTTAAACAGGAGTGGTTTCATGAAGGCTGCGCAGCAGCAAGAGATCGTTCTTTCCACTGCACTATGGTCAAAATGTCAGAAAGTTTGGCATAAAGTAATTTTTTTTCATCTTTTAAACTGGAAATTAAATGTATTTTATAATTATACATAATCAAAATAAGAAACAACTATTTTAAAAAAATTGTTTAATTGAATGTTCTGAAATTAGCGCGCTATCAAAGTCAGCTGATTAAATGCAGGCCTGAGATTTCGATGTGCAACCGTGAATATTAATAAGCTTTTGCCCGTTTGTTGTAGCTTATTGTAAAAAGTGTAAGCAAACTGTAAATATAGAAAATACTCGTACAGGTATGCTAAATCAACGTTTGCATGGTAGTTTCTTTAGATGATAGATGATGATTATTGTTTGTGTATTTTTACAGCTAGAACTTCACAAATGTGATCGTGTTTCGTGGAGTGTAACTTTCTTCCCGCGCGCTCTAGTGTGCAACTAAAACCGGTGTGCTCTTTGTTAAAATGTATAGAATATGGTATTAATAATTTCGTTTGCCCGTTTTTGTTCGATTTCAAAAAAAAAAACAACATGTTGCAGCCGTGTATGAATTTCAACGCTCAACATTGCTCCAAGCTTGGGACAACAACAAGCGCAACGTCTCTGCTTTAAGTGGATAGTGGACCAAGTTGATAAACATGATATCAGCAGCTTATACGTCGATCAAATTGATACAAAAGTTACCAGTTTTATAACACATATTAAGAAATATTTGCCGAAATGCAACCGTATCTTGTCGAGGTTCAAGGTTCAGCACTCAAGGAGGCTTTCGCAATCAATTGTTTAAGCTGCATGTACAAACTTTGATCAAAACATTTTATAAAATTTATATGCAATTTTGATTACTATTTCATGCAAGCATTCTGATAACATTGTGAAGTTCATGGCATTTTGTGAGAAGCTTGTATTATATATATGATTACGTATCCTTGGTATCCAATGTCACCGAAGGTTCACAAAATATTAGTTCACGGCTGGAAAATAATGAATTCATCTTTAGTTCCGGTAGGATGTTTAGGAGGAAATGCTTCAAATGCAAGGAACAAAATCTATAAAAACGATAGGACATTACATGCTCGAAAGAACAGTCGATTAAATAACATGGCTGATGTATTTTATAGAGCTATGGATTTTTCTGATCCATTAATATCAAGTATATGTTTAAATCAAAGGCTAAAGAAAAAGAAAAAACTAATTTTTCCAACAGATGTAATTAATCCTTTAAAATTATAATCTCTCTCGAACTACGAAACAATCATAAAGCCTGAAAATCTAGATTCTGACTCTGCTGATGATTCTAATGAGCAATTTGATATTATGTTAGACAATGAAGAAAATTGAATAAACTTTAATGGCTAATAAAATACTTTAAAAAATCAGTTAATTTTTATCTCTTGGAGTCCTCGAAAAATTTGAAGGTTTCTATGCAAAATTAGAGTTTATGCCAAAATTTCGGACTGTTTAACCACAGCGAGTGTAGGCGGAAAATTTAAAGGCGTAGTCCAATTAAAAAAAAAAACATACATTCGAAAATCAATATTAAAATTTCTAAGTTGTCTGCAAAATTTAAAGCTTCTAGCTTTAAAATTTGAGTTTATGCCAAAGTTTCTAATTTATTAACCACAGCGATTGTAGGCGGAAAAGTTGAAGGCGTGGCGCAATTGTAAAAAAACAAAAATTCGAAATTCTATATTAATATTTCTAAATTGTCTGCAAAATTTCAAACCACTAGCTTTAAAATTAGAGTTAATGCAAAAATTTCTGACTTTTTGACCACAGTGCACTGGCTACGTTTAAGCCTACATGACACGACATTGCTCTTTTCATTAATTAAATGCGAGTGAACGGCACAGTGCCGGCATTTAAAAAATTTAAATTTATAATTAGCATCAGCAATAGCCATGAAAATTAGAGAGTTGTCATCTATGGAATTAAATTAGTACGAACCGATTTTTGGCAACGCTCTTATCTTGCAATGCTTGTCTGTACAAATTTTCAATATAATTGGATTTTTTTTAACAAAATATATATTTTAACACCATATATTGTACAATAAAGTTTGGAAATTCAAAAAATGTTTGGCATTTCTTTTTGCTCATGATAGAAATGACAGGTACTTCTTGTTTAACAACAGGGATTTTATCCTTTAAAATTTAGGAAATGGTTGACTGGTGAGTTCGAATGGGCGATTGCAACGAGTTCCAACTTTCCCTTCAATTAATGATTTCGAATTATGACAATATTTTGTATGAATGTTGTCATTTACTGTAGCCAAATTAACCAATGTGATTTGTGGCCTTTCTGCAGGTCCAATGCAACTACGCATCACTATGTTCTGCTTAAATCAATTAAAATTAATGTGGGGCCATACGAAGATAGTTTTCTTAATTTTCGTGTCCTCGTCCATGATCTCCGGCAACAATTTATGAGCGAAGCTTGCAGTTAGTTTTCTTATTGATATTCCACATCTTATTTATCATTAAAAATAAAGCAAAATACCTTAATCCTCACGTCGCAACAGCCAAGTAGCAGACAATTTTTTTATTATACCCGTTACTCGTAGAGTAAAAAGGGTATACTAAGCAGGGCTGCAAACCTCCGAAATTTTGGAAAAGGTTCGGTTCGGAGGTTCGAACTAGTGAGGAATCTTTGGGTTCGGTTCACGGACCGGTTCCTGGATCCTCTGAACCCCAGGTTTGGGTTCGAACCTAGGTTCACTTAAAAAAAAAATATACGATTCAATTAGTTTGATCATCTATTATTATAAAATATAATACAGGCGACCTTGCCTTGTTTAAGGTAATTCAAGTCCCGGACTTTGGATTAAAATTTCAAGAAATTTCATAAAATCTGGAATCCACCATCAACTGACATTTGTTGAGATTGATTTTAGTCCGGATATCTTTTTCATCTGTGTAGGCATTATATCATTCTGGAACTGTTATTTTCTACTAATTCTTACATTTTAAGAAACAGATTTTATTGTTGAAAATGCTCATACAACCAAGTTAGAAGAATATTTTGAAAAGACCTTTCCAAATAATTACATTTTTTGATGTATATTCTCTTGGACAATTTTCGAAGGATTCTATAACTTCATTGCTCTCTATTGATCTTATAAACCTCCCTTCTTTATAGTCAGTCGTAGAGTCATTTAAAGATACAATTTTAAATAAACATATCAAGAATTTCCTCCGGCTGAAAAATTACTTAATATTGTGAACCGAACCTTTTTTTTGAATAAGTGGTTCGGTTCTTGTTCAGGTTCGAGGGATCAAAAATGTAGAAGGTTCGGTTCATGGTCCGGTTCGGCCAATTTAAGAAACCCGAACCGAACCGGTTCTTAGGGGTTCGGTTCAGGACCGGTTTGCAGCCTTGATACTAAGTTCGTGCAAATGTATGTAACAGGCAGAAGGAAACATTTTCGACCCCATAAAGTACATATATTCTTGATCAGCATCAATAGCCGAGTCCATATAGACATGTCCGTCTGTCCGTCTGTCTGTCTGTCTGTCCGTCTGTATCAACACCTAGATCTCAGGAACTATAAGAGCTAGAGGTACCATTTTTTCAGTGTAGACTTGTATCTTCTGCACGCAGATCAAGTTTGTTTAAAATTTTTGCCTCGCCCATCCCACAATTTTGAAAATAGATTGTTCGAACCTTCTAGACATATATTTTAATCATCATTACCTATCGATCCGCCATACATCATTTTTCGATCAGATGAACGATAGAAAAGTTCCCGCCCCCGCAATTTGAAAAATTCCTGATATCTCCCACAATTTGGGCAACCTTACCCTGAGTAACGGGTATATCGAAGTCGAGCAGGGCCGACTTCAACTTACGCTCTCGTTCTTTTTATTTAATAATATGTTTGCCGCTTACAACTTTAATACCACTGAATATAGAAGCAAATTGGTCACTGTCTTATCCATTTTGAGGGCTTTTCCACAAGTTAATGACAAATTAATTATTTTTGAAATACAATTTAGTTAATTAATCTATCGGTCGTTGCCAATCGAAATCGGTATATTTTTTTGGAGTTGGTATTTTTTTCTATACACAGAGAAAAAAAAAGCTCAAGATCAATTTAATCTTTGCTGGTTAAACTGATCTTTTAAAAATATCAAATTTTTTCATACTTTACATAAATAGTCTCTTATACGTTTGTCCAAAGGCGTGTGCGTTGGCTGACTGCGTTGAGGCGTCATTCCATTCGTGTTAAGTGCAAGGTCTCGAGTTCGCCTCAGTCCAGGCAATGTTTTTTTTTATATAAAAAAGATCGTATTGATATTTTTACCATATCAAGATAATCTTCGTCATATCGGAGTGAAATTGATATGAAAAAATGTGGAAATGACTGCCATTTCATATCAATTTTTTTCTCTGTGTATGTATTGAAAATCGATTATAACGCTTTAATGCGACAGTAAAAAATATGAACTGAAATTAATGCATTATTAATACGTTAAATTATGGTCGCGTCATAAGGTCATTAGCAAGAGAAGAAGGTACTATGAAGTATTTACGATGTTATCAACAAGCGAATAATGAGTATAAGAAAAAATGCCATATTGCCCGCCGTCGTTACTTTGAAGTTTTGGCCAAATTCCAAGAAGATATAACAGACGCTAAATCATATTGGACAGCTATAAGAAAACTAAATGGGACTAGATTTGTTAAAGGAGTAGAGGTGACTGCGAGTGAACTAGGTACCTATTTTCATAATCCCCTAATCGCCAACTCACCTGGAAAGTCCATTCAATTTGCCCTCCCGTGAATATAAAACGAGAGTCTGGAGAGGGCATTCAGCTAAATGTAGTTAAAAGCTACAAAAATCTAGGAGTGCACTTCAACCACAACGCCAAGTTCAATCTGCATCTAAAGAACAAGCTAGTAGACTCAAAAGTTGATATCAATTGTATGTGGGGGAATTTGCTTGTCAAGAAGGATGTTCCAACCAGTACCCAAAACAAGCTCTTCAGTGCAACGGTAAGGTCCATTATGACCTATGCCGCTCAAGTATGGGGGCTTTATCACTTCGACGAAGTAGAAGGACTGTCAAGATATTTTATTAAAAGGTTGTTCCGCCTGCCTCAGTATACTCGTGTATACATCTGACATCCACTTCAAGTACATGCAAAAGGTAATGTGTATGCCAGATCATCGGTTACCAAAGATTGTGTCCTCGTTTTTACTGAATAAAAAACTGCAACACTGCCAAGAGTGGGAAAACCTTGCGGATAAACTTGGCGAACCCATTCGTCTGGAAGACTGTATGGAATAGGCACCTTGGTCAAATCGAATTTTGGTTAGGATGGGTCAGAGCTACAGCGATGAGTTTTTAAGAGAAGCGCAGAGTAGCTCTGTTCGTGTGCTAGGAAGGGGAACTTACTTATGATCTCGGTACCGACAAAGATTTCTCTGGTTGTTTTACAATTGAGCAAATTCGAAACGTATTAATGGCGCGGGGAGAGATACTGACACTTAACTTCATATATCAAGTCTGGAAATTGTACGCTGTGTTATATGAGGGTGAGCCGTGTGTAGTACTGACATGAAGATGAAAAGTAGATCAGGCTGACGGTTTATATACCAGGCCTTTAGTATACTTTTAAATGTGTTCCGCTCAGAAGGCACACATGCTACCCACTGAGCCACACAAGGCCACGTTTTATTTTCGGCAGTGGCTTCTCGTCTCATTTGATTACGGAGGTTCATGGACCTGTTTCGTAGCGTTTCGCTCGTTTCGTTTGGTGGCTCTCCTTTACTACTTCTTCGTTTCCAATTCTTGCGTTAAAGTCTCCATTCACCATTGTTTTTTCCGATCCAATCTCCAGGAGAACATTATTCAGTTTGTCATAATCGTCATACCATTTATTACAGTCGAGGTAGGTTGGTAAAATGCAGGTGGGCCAAGTTTTCTTCAGGTGGGCCAAGTTATATAAAAGTTGCATTTTAGGATTTCCCAATTTACCTGTGCTCTGAGGTATTTTTCTATTCCTAGCAAAGCTCCTACTCTAGCTCTTCCTTTATTTGCTGTTTTAACGGCTACCTTTTAGTATAATATGTGCTCCCTAAAATAAAGTAGTTTTGTTTCATGTACTTTCTTAAATTTTTTTTAATATATTTAAAATTTAAAATCAATAAAGTTTTGGCATAGCTTTACGATTTGAAAAATACCAATGTCATTTAAAATGTCACACAGTTTTAACAGGACTTCTAACATTTCAAATATACTCCCTTACATTAATAATACATTTCTTTTATTTTAGGTACACATCCGATCAAGCCGTCAAATGAATAATATGAAAAATGCAGAAGCCGTGACTTCAAATAGAGTCTCAATTAAGAACACATACAATCTTCCCCTAATAAAGGTAAATATAAACTAGTCTGAGATAAATAGAAAATGCATTTAAAATGCATAGTTGAAATATGTATAACCAAAGATATATAGACTATTATAGATGACGCACCTCATACTAACTCTCTTATTTTTCGTTTTGAAGCTTTATGGAGCGGGCGGGCGGGGAACAAATAAATATAGAATAATAGAACAAACCAAAGCAACCAACTAAATCTAAAAATAGAACAAACTAAAACAGCTGACGAAATCTAAAAAGAGAACAATCAAACATATGAAAATCTTAAAAAATAACAAGCATGCCATTTACAACTCAGATTAATATTTCTCAATTCCATGGTCAATAGATGTTCAAATATTAACAATGATATTTAGATCCCTTTGTGGCGTAGGGCTGTGAGTTCGAATGCCGAAGCACGGTTGCCACATTTGGAGCAAACGCTCCAAAATGGATCTTTTTTTTCTTATTGGAGCACTGGAGCCTTTTTCTGCAAAATGGAGATCTTTGAGCAGGGCAAAACATTTTTTTTATAATTTTAATAGAACAATCAGATAAGTAAATATAGTTTAAAATTAAACCCTAAAAGTAATCAAAACCAAGTGTCAGATAAGTACAAATTTATGCAGGAAAGCTCCATGTAATAAAAACACAACCCGTCCTAAGAAGGCCCATTTTCGACACGAGAAGGCAAAGCTAACTTCCTTTGTGACAAAGTTCTAATACATATAGTCATCCGATTTTGAACAAATTTTGCAAAATTTTTTGAAAGCGTAAAGTATTCATATAAACAAAAAATATTGTCCCATTTTCTGACTGAACAATAGTTTTCAAATAGACAAATTGATATTTTGCAACTTCTTAACTTTCTTCTGCTTTAGGAGGTCTAAAAGAGGCGTTTTTTTCTAGATTTTTTTGGGAGTGAATAAATTAATTCAGGTCTACACAATTTTCTGTGTGATTTAATATATATTTGAAGAATACAAAACAATTGTTATACTCTGTACCGAAGGTACACAGAGTATATTGGGTTTGTGCAAATGTATGTAACAGCCAGAAGGAGGCATATCCGACCCTATAAAGTATATATATTCTTGATCAGCATCAACAGCCGAGTTGATATAGCCATGTCCGTCTGTCCGTCTGTCTGTCCGTATGAACGAAGAGATCTCAGAGATAGTAAGAGATAGAGGTTTGAGGTGTATTGAACATATATTTCTTATACTTGCAGGCAGATCAAGTTTAGTTTTAATTTTTGCCACGCCCCCTGCCTCCCCCGCAAATTAAAAAAAACGAAATAACTCCCACAATTTTCAAGATAGATAGTTCGAACATTCTAGACATATATTCTACTACTTATTTTGAATCGACCCGCCATACATCGTTTTTCGATCAGATGAACGATATTAGAGCTATACGTAAAAGAAAATAAAAACCAACGACAACGGTAGAACTTACGAGAAAGAGAGAGCGAGAAGGCAATAGCTAACTGGTAATTTCCCAATTGGACCTTGCTATGAGAGGAGCGATGTAATTAAGATGGCCTGCGGTCAGAAATCACGCGTGATTCCCGCGTGACGTTTATGTTAAGCTTGGTATTGAGTAACTGCGAAATACTCGCGAAATCAGAAACTCCATATAAAAAAAACGATTTCGCTCGATTTTCGCTGGTAGCCGTTTCGCGAGTTGGTACACAGAAATGTTGCGAAAAGTCATATTGATGTTGCAGCGTTGCCACCCGATGCATACCGTGTCACGCAATAGTTAATCGATAGGTCATTATTTCGATAGTGCGAAATATATCAAAACCATATTTTTCGCAATCAGCTCGGTCGAAATATACAAGTGTGTGGCGCGAGGAAAAACAAGTGCATAACAAAGTGGCCCTGATCAATTTAGTCAAAGAAAAACCTGTGCTGTAGGAGCGCATACACGAGTAGCATTCTTATACAGGATTGGTCAAAAGCGTCAAATATAGCTACTGCCCTTGACAAGGAAGGTAAATAAAGTGATTCCGTGTTTGTAATGGATGAGCCACATAACTCCAGAATGGTCGGATTTGGGACTTCTTTGTCGCCGCAAGTAGTGGTTGCCTGGCTGCATTCTTTGTCATTTGTTGCAACTCGCACATCGCTATTGTAGCCAATAAAACTCTTCTCTGTTTGTTATCCATTTGAAATTTATTTTGTAAACAAAACTCCTAGAGGTGGGTAGATTTTAAACTAGAGATGGTGGCAAATTTTCGCACTTGCTATCGACGAAATAATGTGCAGAGATTTCGCACGATTTTCGCAATTACTCAATACCAAGCTTTAATAGGAAATTAAATACAAATTTTATTATTTTACGAGTTATGTACTAGGGTAATTCTACTCATCATTACTTATCGAGCCCCCATACATCGTTTTTCAACCAGATGAACGATAGTCAAAAGAAATGCCACCCCTAGATTTTGAAAAAACTTCACACTTTAAAGTTATGAGTTTCGTACAAACAGGTACAGAGTATATTACAGTCGGGCTTGACCGACTTTCTTACTTGTTTTTCGTTGAAGTATTCCATAAAATTTGGGGGGCAAGGAAGAAGTTTAACAGTGACGGGAAAGATACATGTCGCAATTCTTATCTGAACGATAAAAGTCGAATAGAATTTTAATTATTATATTTTTTGAAACAAATTAGCCACAAAGGCTACTGAAAACTGATTTTTGATTATAAATATGGGTTACCAATAGACGAAAATATTTTTTCAAATTTTTCTGCTGTGAAAATTATTTTTAAAGAATTTGCAAATTTTTCGTTTTTTATTTAGATAATTTTTTTTTGTGGTTTTAAATATTTCGCCATAGCTTGATATGGAACCGTTGTAGAGTTCTTTATGGAACCCTGCCTGCAGGCAGGCTTGCTCAAATGGGTATATCCTGTGCATTTATCCACATAGCTTATAACTACGATCAAAAATAAAAAACCACTATATTTTTGTTGATTAAAGAATTTACAAAAAAATCTATGTTTTGAGCTAATAACTCAAAAAACTATTTCCTTAAAATATAAAGTGTCTGACTTATTTGTAGGCTTATTTATTGTCAGTAAAAATTCCTGCATTTTTAAATCGGAGTAGGGTTTCGGAAGCTATGGCCATATACACCACTGACAAATAAATGGCCTAAATAAAAAAGGGTTAATTTTAAAAATCTTAAAAAATGGATTTTGTCATGTTTAATATTAAAGAATTTTAAATGAAGAAATATAAAATCATAATTCTATATACTTTTTTGACATAATGTAGTTTGGAATTTTTTATAAGCATTGGAGCCATTTTTGGAGCATTTTTTTCTTTAATGGAGCATTTTTTTAATTTTTTGGAGCACTTTAATTTTTTCAAGTGGCAACCGTGGGTACGGGTATCAGAAGATGCCGACAACATGATGAAAAGGTCGCATATTCCTTTTGTAGGCATTGTTATACACTTGAAAAGTGTATATTAATTTTGCCCAGAAGTTTGTAACGCATAGAAATATTCATTTCCGACCCCATAAACTATATATATTCTTGATCAGGACGACGAGCTGAGTTCAATTCCGTCTGTCCGTCCGTCCGTCTGTCTGTCCGTCTGTCTGTTTCTACGCGAACTAGTCCCTCAGTTTTAAAGCTATCGAGCTGAAATTTTGCACAGATTCTTTTTTTTACTGCACGCAACTAATATGTCGGAACCGGCCGGATCAGATGACTATATCATATAGCTGCCATAGGAACGATCGGTCTAAGAACTAGTTCTAGTTAGAAAAACTTTTTTGTTTGCTATCGTAGCTTCACTAATCTTGGTATATGTTAGTTTTATATGCTTCCACATAATTCTGGAAAAATGTATCAAAATCGGACCACTATAACATATAGCTGCCATAGGAACGATCTGTTGAAAAATAAGTCTTTGTGAGAAAAACTTTTTTGATTTCCATCGTAGCGTCTCCAATCGTAGTATATATTTGTCTTATATGTTTCCACACAATTCTGAAAAAATTTATCAAAATCGGATGACTATAGCATATAGCTGTCATATAAATGGTCGGTCAAAAAACTACTTCTAGTGAGAAAAACTTTTTTGTTTTTTATCGTAGCGTCCCCAATCTTGGTATATATTAGTTTTATATGCTTTCACATAATTTTGAAAAAAATTATAAAAATCGGATGACTATAGCATATAGCTGCCATAGGATACTAAGAAAAGATTTTTTTTATGGTGTCAAATTTTTATTATCAATGATTTAAAAATTTTAAATATCCGATATCTATATCCTATATATATTTTACCGGTTAAATCAGTTGGAGTAAAGTTTTTCAAGTGTATTAAAACTTCGGCACAGTCGAAGTTAGCTTTGCCTTCTCGTTTTTGTTTTTTTCGATAAAAAAATTGTCTTTGTTAATACAAAGACTAATGCCGCTCACCACGTTCCGATATTTTATGAAAATCGGATCACTATAGCATAAAGCAGCCATAGGAACGATCGGTCTAAAAACTAATTCTAGTGAGAAACTTTTTATACACTTGAAAAGTGTATATTAATTTTGCCCAGAAGTTTGTAACGCATAGAAATATTCATTTCCGACCCCATAAACTATATATATTCTTGATCAGGACGACGAGCTGAGTTCATTTCCGCTTGTCCGTCCGTCCGTCTGTCTGTCCGTCTGTCTGTTTCTACGCGAACTAGTCTCTCAGTTTTAAAGCTATCGAGCTGAAATTTTGCACAGAGTCTTCTTTTTACTGCACGCAACTAATATGTCGGAACCGGCCGGATCGGATAACTATATCATATAGCTGCCATAGGAACGATCGGTCTAAGAACAAGTTCTAGTTAGAAAAACTTTTTTGTTTTCCATCGTAGCGTCACTAATCTTGGTATATGTTAGTTTTATATGCTTTCACATAATTCTGGAAAAATTAATCAAAATCGGATTACTATAGCATATAGCTGCCATAGCAACGATCGGTCGAAAAATAAGTCTTTGTGAGAAAAACTTTTTGCATTCCATCGTAGCGTCTCCAATCGTAGTATATATTTGTTTTATATGTTTTCACATAATTCTGAAAAAATTGATCAAAATCGGATGACTATAGCATATAGCTGCCATATAAACGGACGGTCAAAAAACTACTTCTAGTGAGAAAAACTTTTTTGTTTTTTATCGTAGCGTCCCCAATCTTGGTATATATTAGTTTTATATGCTTTCACACAATTCTGGAAAAATTTATCAAAATCGGATGACTATAGCATATAGCTGAAATAGGAACAATCGGTCGGAAAATGTGTTTTACTAAGAAAAGTTTTTTTTTATGGTATCAAATTTTTATTACCAATGATTTAAAAATTTTAAATATCTGATATCTATATCCTATATATATTTTTCCAGTTAAATCAGTTGGAGTAAAGTTTTTCAAGTGTATTAAAACTTCGGCACAGTCGAAGTTAGCTTTGCCTTCTCGTTTTTGTTATCAATGGTAGAGTCATTAAAAAACTTTAAGGGCGGCGGAGCCTTCTATTTTGTATATTAAAACGAGAAGGCAAAGCTCTTGCCGGAAACACGAAAACTTCGAACTGGATATATAGGGAATAGAATTTAAAATTTTTAAATCTTGATAATAAAATTTGATACCATAAACTTTTCTTAGTAAATCAATGACCGTGGTCCTATATGCTATAGTCATCCGATTTTGATTACTTTTTTCAAAATTATGTGAAAGCATATAAAACTAATATATACCAAGATTGGGGACGCTACGATAGAAAACAAAAAAGTTTTTCTCACTAGATGTAGTTTTTTGACCGACCGTTTATATGGCAGCTATATGCTATAGTCATCCGATTTAGATAAATTTGTTCAGAATTGTGTGGAAACATATAAAACAAATATATACTACGATTGGAGACGCTACGATGGAAATCAAAAAAGTTTTTCTCACAAAGACTTATTTTTCGACCGATCGGTCCTATGGCAGCTATATGCTATAGTGATCCGATTTTGATACATTTTTCCAGAATTATGTGGAAGCATATAAAACTAACATATACCAAGATTAGTGACGCTACGATGGAAAACAAAAAAGTTTTTCTAACTAGAACTAGTTCTTAGACCGATCGTTCCTATGGCAGCTATATGATATAGTCATCCGATCCGGCCGGTTCCGACATATTAGTTGCGTGCAGTAAAAAGAAGACTCTGTGCAAAATTTCAGCTCGATAGCTTTAAAACTGAGAGACTAGTTCGCGTAGAAACAGACAGACGGACAGACAGACGGACGGACGGACAAGCGGAAATGAACTCAGCTCGTCGTCCTGATCAAGAATATATATAGTTTATGGGGTCGGAAATGAATATTTCAGGGACCGAAAATAATAGTTATGAACAAAAAAAATTAAATAAAAATTTTTCTTAAATAAAGGTCATACGTGAAAGTGGGAGGCACCAGAATTCACAATATTGAGTCTGTTGTTAGAAATATGGATAAATTTTTTATTTGCGATTTTTTTCGAAAAAATTACTTTTAATTTATATTTTTTCGATTTTTATATAAAAATTTTTCGATAAGAATTATTTTTAATTTTTATAAATAAAAATTATAAATAAAAATTATGCCGTAATTTTTATTTTTAAAAATTGAAAATAAAAATTAAATGCAAATAACTTTTAAACCAAAAGACTTACCGCAAATGTTTTTATATCTATATGATCTATGAATCAATACGTATGTTTGTTCACAAGCATGCATGTCTGTGTGCAGTAGATGCAATGAAAGAAGTGCAACAAAAATTATGAAATTTTTTTTTGTTCTCCCTGCATTGTTAATCGATAATCCTATACAAAACCATATTCTGGCCATAAGACCAAAGTTCTACTACTTTATCTTGAGGTGGCGTACGTTCTAAAATAATTTTAAGCAAATTTTAAAAATTTGTAAATATGACCCTGCACAATTTTTTTTTTTCTCAAAAAATCAAGTTTACGGCTCCTCATGAAGATATTGAATTAGAGAGCTGACTTGAAATTACATAACCTTACCTTACCTAACACATTTGAGACTATGGGCACAGAAGCAGCACACATTCTAAAAATTAAGAAAGAAAGATCTCCGACCCCATAAAGTGTGTATATTCTTGATCAGAATCAATAGCCGAGTCCGATTTAGCCTTGTCCGTCGGTTCGTCTGTCCGTCTGTCTGTATATAAACCTTGATCTCAAAGACTATAAGAGCTAGAGCTATTTTTTTTTCAGTGTAGAGTCGTATTGTCTGCACGCAGATCAAGATTGTTTGACAATTTTTTGACACGCACCTTCCGCCCACGCAATATGAAAAAATCACATATCTCCTATATTTTCCGAGTTAGATTGTTCGGACCTTCTAGAAAATTATTCCACTCATATTATATTATGCTTATGTACCACTTGTTCCTCTTAATAAATTAAAAATGCGTGTAATTTGTTTAATGAATTTATTATACTCTGTACCGAAGGTACACAGAGTATATTGGGTTTGTGCAAATGTATGTAACAGCCAGAAGGAAGCATCTCCGACCCTATAAAGTATATATATTCTTGATCAGCATCAACAGCCGAGTCGATATAGCCATGTCCGTCTGTCCGTCTGTCTGTCCGTCTGTCCGTATGAACGAAGAGATCTCAGAGATGGTAAGAGATAGAGGTTTCAAGTGTATGGAACATATGTTTCATATACTCGCAGGCAGATCAAGTTTAGTTTTGATTTTTGCCACGCCCCCTGCCTCCCCCGCAAATTAAAAAAAACTTAATATCTTCCACAATTTTGGAGTTAGGTTGTTCGAACCTTTTAGACATATATTCTACTCATCATTTCTTATCGAGCCTCCATACATCGTTTTCCGATCAGATGAACAATAGTGGCGCTATATGTAAAAGAAAATTTAATGCAACGACAACAACAACACTGCTGCCACTTACGAGAAAGAGAGAGCGAGAGGGCAATAGCTTACTGGACTGCGCCGCTTTCAGTTTCCCCCTCCCTTCTTTCCAATAGATATTTGTGTAAGTAGGCAAAGACCAAGTATTAGAGGAGCGACGCAATTGAGATGGCCTGCGGTCAGAAATCACGCGTGATTCCCGCGTGACTAATATAGATATGTTTATGTTAATAGGAAATGATATACAAATTTTATAATTTTACTAGTTATGTACTAGGGTAATTCTACACATCATTACTTATCGAGCCCGTACATCGTTTTTCAACCAGATGAACGATAGTCGAAAGAGTTGCCACCCCCAGATTTTGAAAAAACCTCACACTTTAAAGTTATCAGTTGCATACAAACAGGTACAGAGTATATTACAGTCGGGCTTGACCGACTTTCTTACTTGTTTATTTATTGAGTTTGACAAATAAATTTTTTTTCAAAGATTCTGCAGACAAATTGCTTCTTAAGTCTGTTATCACCAATTTAAGAGCAGAAAAAGACCTTTCCACACTGACTTATGAAGCCGGTACTGGTTGCACGATTTTTGCCAACTGGTACAGGAAAGGGAACATATATTTGTTTTCTTCCCAATAATCCATAATATTGGCACTCATATATTAATGTGTTTTGGGTTGTAACCGTTTATTTCTTTAGTAGCCAGTTGCAGCTCCCAATTTTCGTTTTCGTCCAACTCGCCCTCTTTTAGTTCAAGCATCGAGTTGATGAACAAGCTCAAATTCTAAAACGTACTTTGAGATGCGTTTTCGGATTGTTTGGCAGAAGTCTCCTCCAAAAAAATTGGCTCTTCCGCCTCTGATAATATTTATGCTTAGCAACAACTGTGCCTCAATTTAACTTTACCAGAAGCTTCAGTTAGTTCACTCATTAGGGTATGGAAATATTTCTGAACGTACGCCACCTCAAGAGTAGTTAAATGTAGTAGAAGAACTTTGATCTTATGGCCAGATTATGGTTTTGTATAGGATTATCGATTAACAATGCAGGGAGAACAAAAAAAAATTTCATAATTTTTGTTGCACTTCTTTCATTGCACCTACTGCACGCAGACATGCATGCTTGTGAACAAACATACATACTGATTCATAGATCATATGTATATAAAAACATTTGCGGTAAGTCTTTTGGTTTAAAAGTTATTTGCATTTAATTTTTATTTTCAATTTTTAAAAATAAAAATTACGGCATAATTTTTATTTATAATTTTTATTTATAAAAATTAAAAATAATTCTTATTGAAAAATTTTTATATAAAAATCGAAAAAATATAAATTAAAAGAAATTTTTTCTTTTTAAATTGAAAAATAATAATTATTTGGTAATTTAAAAAAAAAAAGTTATAACAGTTACGGTCCCTGGAATATTTCTATGCGTTACAAACTTCTGGGCAAAATTAATATACACTTTTCAAGTGTATAAAAAGAAGGCTTATATTGGCTCCGCCCATGTTTTAAATACCTTTGCAATTTTTGAAAGACGACACCATTGACAACATAAAAGATTTTCTCACTAGAACTAATTTTTGGACCGATCGTTCCTATGATATAGTCATCCGATTTTGATAAATTTTTCCAGAATTATGTGGAAGCATATAAAACTTGTATATACTACGATTGGTGACCCTACGATGGAAAACAAAAAAAAATTTCATCACTAGAACTAGTTTTTGGACCGACCGTTTCTATGGGAGTTATATAATATAGTCATCCGATTTTGATAAATATTTTCGGAATTATGTGGACGCATATAAAACAATCATATACCAAGATTAGTGACGCTACTATGGAAAACAAAAAAGTTTTTCTCACTAGAACTAGTTTTTTGACCGACTGTAGAAACAGACAGACGGACTGACGGACGAAATTAAACTCAGCTCGTCGTCCTGATCAAGAATATATATAGTTTTTGTGGTCGAAAATGAAAATTTCTATGCGTTAGAAACTTCTGGGGAAAATTAATATACACTTTTCAAGTGTATAAAAATACCCTAAAATTATATCCCACACCCGTCTATAGTTCTAAAGATAATGCGGATGAGACTTGGAATATTCAAAAAATCATTACTTCTAAACTGTACTACTGATTAAAACTATCCATAGACTATCACTTGCACATTTCGAATAAAAATATAAGAACACTGTAGAAGCTATCAGAAGTAGCTGAATAATTTTATTATACCCTTGCAGAGGGTATAAATCGAGCTCAGTCGATATAACCATGTCCGTCTGTTCGGTCTTCCGACTATTCCTCTGTTCTATGCTTTCTTCTAACTCAGTTTTAAAGCCATTTTGACCAAAAAAGCCAAAAGTCTTAAAATACACATAGGCTGCACATTTGTCGGAATTGGCCGGATCGGATGACTAGTGAAAATACCGTTTTTATTATCAATGGTAGGCTCTTTAAAAAACTGCATGGGTATTTAACAGGGCTGCAAACCGGTCCGGAACCGAACCCTTCAGAACCGGTTCGGTTCAGGTTCTTTTGATCCCTGAACCGAACCGGGAACCGAACCCCATTAGAAATAATCACGAGAACCCGAACCCGAACCTAACCCTGTTTTCTTATTTATGGGGGTTCGGTTCAAAAAATAAATTGGCAAGCATAGAATTTATTTTTGCACTTTGATGGTAAAAAATATTTATTATTATAATAAAGATTAATGTACCCATCCATATGCCCATGTATGGACGGCGACACTTTTTCCCTTCCGCAACAAAAGACTGGACAAAATAACACAACCCCAAGCAAGGCAATTCAATTTGCATCTGAAACCGTATTTCTGTGTATTATTTTGTTCGAATGGAGATACAATGGCACTGTGAATACATGGGAAAGCTACACTTTATTTAAATATCTTTATTTTTTTTACCCCAATCACAAATAAAGTTCTTTTAGCATTTCACTCTCACAATATGCCAGTCAAAGCCGTGCTGTGGCGGTCCCATTTGTAGAAAAAAAAATAGAAGGCTAACATCGGCTACGCCGATGTTTTAAATACCCTTGCAGTTTTTGAAAGGCGCTACCATTGATAACAAAAAAGTTTTTATCATTAGAATTAGTTTTTGGACTGATCGTTCCTATGGCAGCCATATGCTACAGTCATCCGATTTTGAAAAATGTTTCCAGAATTCTGTGAAAGCATATAAAACTAATATATACCACGATTGGTGCCGCTACGATGGAAAACAAAGAAGTTTTTCTCACTAGAACTTGTTTTTGAACCGATCGTTTATATGGCAGCTATATGCTATAGTCATCCGATTCCGATAATTTTTTTTCAGAATTGTGTGCAAGTATATAAAACTAATATATACCACGATTGATGATGCTACGATGGAAAACAAAAAAGTTTTTTTCACTAGAACTAGTTTTTGGATCGACCGTTTATATGGCAGCTATATGCTATAGTCATCCGATTTTGATCAATTTTTCCAGAATTGTGTGGAAGCATATAAAACTTATATATACCACGATTGGTGACGCTACGATGGAAAACAAAAAAGTTTTTCTCATTAGAACTAGTTTTTGGACCGATCGTTCCTATGGCAGCTATATGATATAGTCATCCGATTTTGATAAATTTTTTTAGAATTGTGTGAAAGCATATAAAACTAATATATACCACGATTGGTGATGCTACGATGGAAAACAAAAAAGTTTTTTAATTAGAACTAGTTTTTGGATCGACCGTTTATATGGCAGCTATATGCTATAGTCAACCGATTTTGATCAATTTTTCCAGAATTGTGTGGAAGCATATAAAACTTATATATACCACGATTGGTGACGCTACGATGGAAAACAAAAAAGTTTTTCTCATTAGAACTAGTTTTTGGACCGATCGTTCCTATGGCAGCTATATGATATAGTCATCCGATCCGGCCGATTCCGACAAATGTGCAGCGTATTTGTATTTAAAGACTTTTTGCAAAGTTTGGTTAAGATAGCTTCAAAACTGAGGGAGGAGATAGCATAGAAACAGACGGACAGGCGGACGGACGGACGGACAGACGGACAAACGGAAATGAACTCAGCTCGTCATGCTGATCAAGAATATATATACTTTATGTGGTCGGAAATGCTTCCTTCACTGCGTTACAAACATCGTGACAATTTTAATATACCCTCTGCAAGGGTATAATAATTCTGTCTGAATTCTCGGAAATGCATGTGTTTTCAGCCACACTATAAGTTAGGGATGAGACAACCCGGCGTGTCTGTGATTAAGTCACAGTCACTGGCAATCGTCAAATCGCACAGTGACTGCATATTTGAATTAACAGTGTGATTTGTTGACTGCCAGTCACTGTGACTTAATCACAGTTTCGGCGATATGGTCAATCACAGTTACTAAATCACGGGTACGCAGATAAAGCTCATCTCTTATTTTTAGGCCAAAAGTGGCGGGGGTTTTTGCAGGTTTCATAGCCACAAAAATCACATCAGATTCAGCACTCCCACTACTGTGAAGGAGAAATGACTTTCGCTGTGAGTGCAAGTTGGCAGAATCGCTTAACTCTTCGATCAAGACAGATCATTTATGTGCTTGACTTCCAAGCCATCAGGCAGGAGATTATAAGGCATCTCGTCTTCAAAATCTATTAAATTACTTATTATGTACATAAATATATAAAATGCTATCTGGAACCCGAACCCGAACCCGAACCGGAACCCCGGTTCCCAATTGGAAGGGAACCGGTTGTGGAACCGAACCCCCAGAGTAGGGTAAGGGTTCTAACCCCGAACCGAACCCCTGTCAAAATTAGAGGGGTTTGCAGCCCTGGTATTTAATGTTAGCCTTCTATTTATTTTTTTTTTTGCGTCTGCATGCGCACTGCCTATTTTTAAACGTTTGCTGTATGTTCAAAAGCTTAGAACATAAAACTTAAGGTCCTTATATCATAATTATAAGACAGACTAATAATTTGTTTACCTCCCCTCGCCAAATTCTCCTATGTTTGAATCAGGGACCGTAAATAATGATTATTTTGTATTTTTTAATATAAAAAATCAACCACATAGAGTAGCCGCAAAAATATATGAATTATACCTGTGGGGGTTCTTTTTAGATAATCTATGCAAATCCCCTATGATTTTTTAGTTGTTGATTTTTAAATATATTCCTCAATGATAATGATTATTTTTGATTTTTATTTTTTGACTCGAACCATAATGATTATTTCCTGAGTGAACCGATTTTAATCAGCCATATGGCAATCAGTAGAACTGGCGCAATCAGACCTTGAGTGATATTTTTGAGCGAAAAAATAAAAATAAAAAAATAATCATTATTTTCGATTTTTATTTTTTCACTCAGAAAATAATGATTATTTTTTATTTTTATTTTTTCACTCAGGAAATAATCATTATGATTCGAGTAAAAAAATAAAAATCAAAAATAATCATTAATGTTTGAGCAAAGAAAAATCAATAAATAATCATTAAATGGTGATTTTTATAATTTCACTTATAATGATTACGGTCCTGGTTTGAATTTAACAAAAGCAAAAATGAGGAACTGAACAACAAAGCATAGGCTGTGAAAAATTTCCGTCACTTGGTATTTTTAGCAGCTCTTGGAAAACAACCGTTAGTTTTGTGTCAAAGCACCGAAATTCATCTAGTTTGAACCTTATCACAATTATACGACACATTCTAAAAATCGAATTAAGACTGTTTGGGATGACTTTTGTTGTTCAAAATTAAATTTAAAAAACTCATTTAGAAATAATTCAATAAAGTAACTCGATTTAGCTTTGGGACGAGAAAAAGAGCTCAATTCTTACTTTTTTGATGTCCAGATTGAATGTGAGCCAAATATATTGAAAAATAGGACGCAGTCGTACTGTTATCGCCATTTTTTGAAAGAATCCTCAAAATTATGGCAAAAAACGAAATTCTGAAAGAAAGTTCCCAACTCTCCGCAATTGTAAGCAAAAAAGGGTCTACCATGACTGTTTGCCGCACTTGAAATCAATCTGCACACATTGTCCAAAGTGTGCTTAAAAGGATTTCGCACTTGACCCCGGCACAAAGTAATGCTTATCGATATTGAAATAAATGACTTACACTCAAAAAACAACTCGCCCTAAAAAGGCCCATTTTCGCCCTAATATTTAGAAAATCGCCCTAAAAAAAGGGCTAAAGGCGACTCACCTTATTTTTATACTCTGTACCGAAGGTACACAGAGTATATTGGGTTTGTGCAAATGTATGTAACAGCCAGAAAGAAGCATCTCCGACCCCATAAAGTATATATATTCTTGATCAGCATCAACAGCCGAGTCGATATAGCCATGTCCGTCTGTCCGTCTGTCTGTCTGTCCGTCTGTCCGTATGAACGAAGAGATCTCAGAGATGGTAAGAGATAGAGGTTTGAAAAGTATGGAACATATATTTCTTATACTTGCAGGCAGATCAAGTTTAGTTTTGATTTTTGCCACGCCCCCTGCCTCCCCCGCAAATTAAAAAAAACTGAATATCTTCCACAATTTTGGAGTTAGGTTGTTCGAACCTTTTAGACATATATTCTACTCATCATTTCTTATCAAGCCCCCATACATCGTTTTCCGATCAGATGAACAATAGTGGCGCTATATGTAAAAGAAAATTTAATGCAACGATAACAACACCGCAGCCACTTACGAGAAAGAGAGAGCGAGAGGGCAACAGCTTACTGGACTGCGCCGCTTTCAGTTTCCCCCTCCCTTCATTCCAATAGATATTTGTGTAAGTAGGCAAAGACGAAGTATGAGAGGAGAGATGCAATTGAGATGGCCTGCGGTCAGAAATCACGCGTGATTCCCGCGTGACTAATATAGATATGTTTATGTTAATAGGAAATTATATACAAATTTTATTATTTTACAAGTTATGTACTAGGGTAATTCTACCCATCATTACTTATCGAGCCCGTACATCGTTTTTCAACCAGATGAACGATAGTCGAAAGAGTAACCCCAGATTTTGAAAAAACCTCACACTTTAAAGTTATCAGTTACATACAAACAGGTACAGAGTATATTACAGTCGGGCTTGACCGACTTTCTTACTTGTTTAGAAAAGCATTTCTAAAAATTTTAGAAATTTTTTTTCTTAAGTTTAAGGTAAAACGCCCTACAAAATAGAAAATTATTTCTAAATTATAAGGCAATTTTTCTAAAAATTTAGACAATGTTTCTTAAATTTAGGGTGAAATGCCCTAAAAAAATAGAAAGTATTTTCTAAAATATATGGCTCTTTTTCTAGACATTCAGACAATTGTTTCTGAATTTCAGGGTGAAATGCCCTAAGAATTAGAAAGTGTTTTCTAAAATATATGGCTCTTTTTCTAGACATTCAGACAATTCTTTCTAAATTTCAGGGTTAAATGCCCTAAAAAAATAGAAAAGGGTTTTTAAAAAGTATGGGTACTTTCTAATAATATATTTATTTCCTTTGTATTAGTTTATAAAATTATATTATTCATCTTAAGACTATTCATATTAAATTATTAAAAAATAACATTTGGGCTTAAGATGTGTTTTTTTCGAAATATTGTCCAATAGGAGTCGCTTTGGATGCATCTTACTAAGAACCATGTGTTTTGCTATATTCTGGAGACATCACTTTGTTGTGAGAGCGTCTTCCACTTCTCCGTCCTCCAGTTTTTTTTCTGAAAAAAAAAAAAACATTTCGGATAATATTTTTATAGAATCGTATCCATAATTATGCTTAACAGAGCAGCAATCGAATTGTGCACTTCTAGGATAGATGAAAATAAAAACTAAATATTACAATGTTTTTAAGAATCAGAATTTCGAAAAATATATTATTTTGTGTAATTTTTGAAAAAGATTGTACGCCTTAATGCTCGCATAAAAATTAAGGGTATAAAACTTTATTTTGAGTCGGCAAAACTGATTTGGTTGCCTGCGCTTTGCGGCCACGTTAATTTTTTTCGACCTAATTTCCGAAAAGCTCACACCTCCAATCTTTTTCAACCTTTCAGTAAATATGTATTTTGGGATGCTGATTACGACAAAAAACTGGCGGACATTTTTTTTAGTTAACACTGAAAAAGTCGTTAGAACTTCGAGTTTTTACTTATATCTCAGAAGATGCGCTCTTTATTAAAAAATGTTTTAGACAAAATGGAAGATATTTTGAGAACCCAAGTTTGATGATTAGTGCATTTTTTCGAATTAACATATAGTTTTCAAAAAAAAGACTGAAAACGGTCACATGCAAATGCATGAAAGGAAAGAATTTGTATTTTTAAATCGTGGCGATTTTTTAATATATTTCGAGATTTATGGGTCATTCTTTTTTAATTCGGACAGACCTTAAACTTTTTATTTTTGATTTTAATAAAAAACAAAACCAAAATTAAAAAAAAAAATTTTAAGTCTGTTCGATTTGATACGATTGAATAAGCAAAAAATCACAATTCTAACGCTTTTGACGGAAAATGCATTTCCGCGACATTTGACCCAGCCGTCTCTCTACGCTGGGTCAGTTTTTAGACAAACTAATATTTTCGCTCATACCCAACAGTATGCTCTTAGCGATGCCAACTTGAGCGACGCTACGCTTCGGAAAGTCAGCAGCAAAAAAAAAGGTCTATTGACAAAATTTAAAACCATAGTGCTAAATTCGCATTGCGCTCGACTTCTGCTATATTCCAGCATTCTCCAATTTATTTAATAAACACTTTTAAAGCAGTGTGGCCGTTGGCGATAAGGGGGTATTTTGCTGCTGATCGGTGGTATTTTTATGTTGAACGGTCACACTGGAATCTGATATCACCACAATCGTCAATTCAGCTATGTGGAATTTAGCTGGTCTGATTTGAAATGCAAACGTTCACTAGAGATTTCCATGTCACCACCTATAATGTATGTTTGATATTGTTGTGTGTAAATATTTCCGTACATAATCTTGCCATTTCTGTAAGCGCGCAAAAAAATGCAATCCCATTTGGTTGGTGTTTTGCGGCGAAACTGCTCCCACTAAAGGCACTTTAGGGCAGACGTTGTCACCCAAGACGTACACGGCCGAACACATTCGGCAAATTCACACAGACACGAGCCGAACACATGCCGAGCCCTTCGCAAAGAGAGTAAAAATCAAGCAAAGCCAATCAGTGCTCGCCTAGCCTTCAACAAGGTAGGTTCGAGCCGCTTTGCGTCGCATTATATTCGCACACCAATACACTCTCACTTTTTTGCCTCGCTCTTTGTGACTAAGGCTGCTTTAGGGTATCCACACTTAAGTTTGCTTCTGAAAATATGTGTAATTATGTAAACAGATATACATTTGTATGTGTGTATTAAATAATCTACAATACATATAAATAATGAAATATGGCTGTATTAACATATGTATATTTATTTATATATGTATTTGATCCTCGCACAATGTAATTTTTGAACACTTACCGCTGAAATTTTCCAAAAAGTCTTCACTGCACAACTTTGACAAAAATTTGATACATTTTCTGGCGACGCTCACACTTAACTAAAACTAGCGCCTGTCAAAACAAACAGTAGATGTGTGTGTGTACAGACGCCAACGTATTGACGCGTTGCGACGCCTGCTTCGTTAAAACCGAAACGACAGCACAGCACGCAACAAAAACTTCAACTACTTCTCGAATATTCTACGAAAAGAAGGATTAAGAAAAGTTTTCTTAAAACTAGGGCTGTATTTCTTAGTTTAGGGGAAAAACAACACGAATTTTAGACACATTTTTTCTAAAATCAAAGGCAAAACTACCCTAAAAACGAGAAGGCAAAGCTAACTTCGACTGTGCCGAAGTTTTAATACACTTGAAAAACTTTACTCCAACTGATTTAAGCAGTAAAATATATATAGGATATAGATATCAGATATTAAAAAATTTTAAATCATTGATAATAAAAATAGGATACCATAAAAAAACTTATCTTAGTAAAACACATTTTCCGACCGATCGGTCCTATGGCAGCTATATGCTATAAAACTAATATCTACCAAGATTGGTGACGATACGATGGGAAACAAAAAAGTTTTTCTCACTAGAACTTGTTTTTTGACCGACCGTTTCTATGGCAGCTATATGATATAGTCATCCGATTTTGATAAATTTTTTCGAAATTGTGTGGAAGCATATAAAACTAATATATACTACGATTGGTGACGCTACGATGAAAAAAAAAAAAGTTTTTCCCACTAGAACTAGTTTTTTGACCGACCCTTTATATGGCAGCTATATGATATAGTCATCCGATTTTGATAAATTTTTTCACAATTATGTGGAAGCATATAAAACTAACATACACCAAGACTTGTGCCGCTTCGATGGAAAACAACAAAGTTTTTCTAGCTAGAACTAGTTCTTAGACCGATCGTTCCTATGGCAGCTATATGATATAGTCATCCGATCCGGCCGGTTCCGACATATTAGTTGCGTGTAGCTTTAAAACTGAGAGACTAGTTCGCGTAGAAACAGACAGACAGACAGACAGACAGACGGACGGACGGACAAGCGGAAATGAACTCAGCTCGTCGTCCTGATCAAGAATATATATAGTTTATGGGGTCGGAAATGAACATTTCTATGCGTTACAAACTTCTGGGCAAAATTAATATACACTTTTCAAGTGTATAATAAGAAAAGGCAATAAACCAAATTCACCCTAAAATTTAGAAAAAATACTACTTTTCTAAATTTTAGAAAAAAAATTTTCTAAAATATATAATTTTAGAAAAATTTTCTTAATTATAGAAAAATTTTCTAAACTTTAGGGCAATTTCAATTCTAGGGCGATTTACTAAAATATTGAAAAATAATTTTCTGAGTGTAGAAACCAACTTGGTCTCGGAAATCAAAATGTTGCATTTCTCTCTCGCACATGCTTACCGTATATTTTCTTACTGGTAATTTTTCCTGAGGAGAAAAAGTTTAATCTCGATGGTCCAGATGGTTTTCGACATTAATGGAGCGATCTAAGAAAGGACCCCCTTATTTCACAAAGATAAACTTCTGAGTCGGGTCTATCATTATATGGGGTGCATTTAACAAGTTCGGATCGGATTTACCAGCTCAAGGATGAACAGTACTGACTACAAACGAGTACTAGGGAATAGTCTGCTACCATTTCTAGGTGAAAATAGGAAAAGCCTTGTTTTCATGCTGGATAACGTCCGAATTAGCAGAAGTCGACAAAAAAGGAGTTAATACAAGACTACTCTGTCAAGGTATTAAACTGGCCAGCTTGCTCACCAGATCTTATCCCGATTGAAAATGATTGTGGCATACTGGCACGGCGATCTATAAGGAAAACTCCAAGTACGAGTACGAGGGCTCGAATGCTCTTAAAAATGTAATTTTGAGGAAATGGACCTAGAATTATTTGTTGTGCTGGCGGATTCCATAAAAGCTCGTATTTTTGATGTTGACAGATGATAAGGATCTACAAAAAACATATAAATTACATTATTTTAATAACTACAGTAATTACCATCGGTCAAAATTTCTTTTTAATTATGTACTAAAACCAGAAGTGTCTTATAATTTTGATAAGGTCGAAAGTACCAATTTTTGTTAATTTGTTATACAAACACAAAAACATGTATATTTAAAAAAAATGTTTGATGTAAAATTTTACTATTTGGATGCCAAAATGATGAATATATTTTGTAAGTTCCTAAATACTTTAACTTGAAAAATAATACAAAAAAAAAAAATCAAAGTGTCTTATAATTTTGACAAGAATCCTTTTAAAGTGACATAAGCCATAAAAATGTTTCACCATATAACACCGAAGTTTACCGAGAGAAAACAAAATTTCTAACTTGTTTAGAATTGATTTATAAAAGATGTGAAAAATTTCAGCCTTATATCATTCTCGCAACTGGAGTAGTACCCAATCCAAATTAAAATGGATACTCCTGAATACCGTCGTCCACATAAGGGTTAAATAAAAAGTTTTTCAATTCCAGCGCAACATATTTTGTTTGTGAACAGCCAATGCCTTTCGTTTATATTCAAACTTTGAACACAGCAAATTACAATGGTTGCCACGCGTGTTTTTAAACACACATAAATCATTTAAAAGTTTTCCCGTTTTGCGTCAATTTACCTTTTTTGAACTTCCAAGAGCATGTAGAAGTACAAATGTGTATCCCAAAGGTACTGTGCCGAATGTGTATTGAAATGTTGATTGGTATTGATTTCACTTACTCCTCGGCACATTCACTATGCGCGTGTGCATTTTAAAAGCAATCCTAAGTTTGAGTTACCTTAAATTTTGTAGGAAGTCTTTGTTTAATTTGTATATTCATTTGCATAAATTCTGTTGCTTCGGTTGGTTTGCGCTCACTCATACATTCTTATTTATCGCTTACTTTCTACTTACAAGTTGTAAGTTACAAATGAGTGGTCAAACCATAAGGGGGTGGAGGCAATACATCAGTATACATATATAATGACGCACCTCATACAAACTCCCTGATTTTTTGTTTATGAAGCTTCAATAGAGCGGGCGAGCGGGGAACAAGTGAAAAAATCTAAAACTAGAACAAACCAAAGCCACTGACAAAATCTAAAAATAAAACAAACCAAAGCAACTGACAAAATCTGAAAATAAAACAAACCGAAGCGTTTAAATGAATCTAAATATAGATCACTCCAAAAAACCAAATGGAAATCTTAATAAAAAAAAAGAATAAACAAGAGAATTACAAGTTAATGCCTATGACATTTAACTACTTGCTCACTGACTGGAAGTTAGAAGTGTACAGAAATTGAAATATTCATACAGTAGAAAAAAGAAATTAGATGTGTCATAAATTATCTTCAAGCAAGGGAACTGCTTGTATTTAATTGTGAACTGCCTTAAACTGCTTGTAAATTTAAAAAAAAAACATAAATTTTCCCACAATTTTGAAGACAGGTTGTTCGAACCTTCTAGACATATCGAGCTTAAACCGCGAAAATAACATAAGCGCCAAAACAAATATTTTTTAACTTTGCTCAAATGCACCCTCAACGTCGGAAAATGGGTGGCGGGGGTGGATTCAAGGCCCATCGTTATTTGCGAATCGATCTGAATGAATATATGAACCGAATAGATGGATAAAAACGTTATTTGCGAACTGATCTGAAGAAATTCGGTTTGTTAGCTATATAGGCCAAATAAATGGAAAAAATATATATTTGTATATGGGAATTTTTACCTCAAATATTGGAAATGCGGGGAGGGCGTGGGCGGCCATACGTTATTGTAAGCTCAATGGGCCAATTAATCTGGAATATTTCTATGCGTTGCAATCTTCTGTGCAAAATTATTATACACTTTGAAAGTGTATAAAAATTAGAGAAGCAAAATTAGGAATCCAAAAACTAAAAAAACGAGAAGGCAAAGCTAACTTCGACTGTGCCGAAGTTTTAATACACTTGAAAACGTTTACTCCAACTAATTTGACCGGTAAAATATATAAAGGATATAGATATGAAATATTTAAAAAATTTTAAATCATTGATAAGAAAGATTTGATACCATAAAAAAACTTTTCTTAGTAAACCACATTTTCCGACCGATCGGTCCTATGGCAGCTATATGCTATAGTCATCCGATTTAGATAAATTTTTTCCAAATTGCGTAAAAGCATATAAAACTAATAAACACCAAGATTAAGGACGTTACGATAGAAAACAAAAAAGTTTTCCTCACTAGAACTAGTTTTTAGACCGACCGTTTATATGGCAGCTATATGCTATAGTCATCCGATTTTGATAAATTTTTCCAGAATTACGCGGAAGCATATAAAACTAATACAAACCATGATTGGTGAAACTACGATGGAAAACAAAAAAGTTTTTCTCACTAGAACTAGTTTTTCGACCGACCCTTTATATGATATAGTCATCCGATTTTGATACATTTTTCCAGAATTATGTCTAAGCATATAAAACTAACATATACCAAGATTAGTGACGCTACGATGGAAAACAAAAAAGTTTTTCTAACTAGAACTAGTTCTTAGACCGATCATTCCTATGGCAGCTATATGATATAGTCATCCGATTTTGATAAATTTTTCCAGAATTATGTGGATACATATAAAACTAACATATACCAAGATAAGTGACGCTACGATGGAAAACAAAAAAGTTTTTCTCACTAAAACATATTTTCCGACCGATCGTTCCTATGGCAGCTATATGATATAGTCATCCGATCCGGCCGGTTCCTACATATTAGTTGCGTGCAGTAAAAAGAAGACTATGTGCAAAATTTCAGCTCGATAGCTTTAAAACTGAGAGACTAGTTCGCGTAGAAACAGACAGACGGACAGACGGACGGACGGACAGACGGAAATGAACTCGGCTTGTCGTCCTGATCAAGAATATATATAGTTTATGGGGTCGGAAATGAATATTTCTATGCGTTACAAACTTCTGGGCAAAATTAATATACACTTTTCAAGTGTATAAAAACACGTAAGAAAGTCGGTCAAGCCCGACTGTAACATACTCTATACCTGGCAATGTTTGTATATAACTGGTAACTTCTAAGTGTGGGTTACACAAACTCTATAAGTGCTGCCCATCACGAGTGGGGCCAGTGCTGCCCAGTATAATTATTTGTTTTGCCTATACGTGGGTTGCTATTAAAGTTTCTGGCCTAGGTCACTTCTAGCCATTTTAGGACCAATTGACCTTTTCCCAAAAAAAGTTTGGACTTTTATCGATAAAAGCTCCATACAACTCTTTCATGTGTGACCACGTTTGATATCGATTAACGATTAATCAAAAACTTACTTCGTCAGAAAAATGGAATTAACTCGTGAAAATTTTCGTGCAATCATTTTTCACAACTTTCGACGTGGATTATCACGACAAGAGTGCAACGATGAACTTAAATCTTTGTATGGCGATGAGGCACCATCCTATAGCACTGTAAAATATTGGTTTAATGAATTCAATCGCGGGCGACGCTCGCTCGAAGACGAAGGTCGTGAAAGTCGTCCAAAAACAGTCGTTGTGGCCGAAAACATTGATGCCGTGCGTGAACTGATAATGCATGATCGTCATGTGACATACCGTGAGATAGAGGCATCCTTGGGCATTTCTTCCACCAGCATACATTAGATATTGCATGAACACCTGGGCGTTAAAAAGGTGTGTTTTCGTTGGATCCCGCACAATTTGACAATCGCTCAAAAAAAGAGTCGTGTGGATTGGTGCAAAGAAATTTTGGAAAAATATAATCGCGGTGTTTCAAAAGACGATTATAAGATCTTCACAGGTGACGAATCATGGATCAATGCTTATGAGCCCGAAACAAAACAGCAATCGACCGTGTGGGTCTTCGAAGACGAGCCAAATTCAACGAAAGTCGTTAGTGGAAGAAGCACTTCGAAGCAAATGGTCGCCTGTTTCTTTGGTAAAACCGGTCATGTGGCGACTGTTCAGCTTGAGCAACGTAGGACGGTCAATTCTGAGTGGTACACCACAATTTGTTTGCCTGGAGTCTTCGGAGAAATTCGAAAAACGAACAAGAGAAGACAGATCATTGTGCACCATGACAATGCGAGCTCTCACACATAAGCTCAGACCAGCGCCTTTTTGACAGCCCAAAACGTCGAATTGATGGGTCATCCGCCGTACAGTCCTGACTTGGCACCCAATGACTTCTTTTTATTCCCGCACATCAAGGGATCATCGTCCACTGTGTCGTATTTCTGAATATATTAACCAGGCAAACAATTTAGGTTTTACATTTAACAAAACTCTGTCCTGGACTGATCACATAAATAAATATATTGGCAAAACATATGGCATGCTTAGGCAATTGTATATTACGCAACAGTACATACTTGCCTTATCCCTACTTTGTTTTATGGAGTCGAAGTTTTTTGCAACTGTGATTCGTCTAGCCGCCACAAACTCCAGGTTGTATTTAATAACATAGCCAGATACATTTTTAATATAAAACGTCATGAGCATATTTCTCGATATTCTTTAAAAATATTTGACTTGCCCTTAACCTTATGGATGAACTACAGAACTCTGCTACTGCTACACAAAATCATTAATAATAAGGAACCCTCGTATCTCTTTGAAAAGTTTAGTTTCAGCGCATCAGTCAGAACCAATAATTTATTAATCATACGATTTAGGTTCTCCAGTTCTTAAAAGCACTTCTTCACACACAGTATTCGTTGTTGGAACCACTTGCCTTTATATGTGAAGTCTATTAGAAACGCACCGCTCTTCCGTAAAACCCTTAAAACACTTTTACAAACTCAATAATATATAAAAACGAGAGCTTAAGTTGAAGTCGGCCCTGCTCGACTTCGATATACCCGTTACTCAGGGTAAGGTTGCCCAAATTGTGGGAGATATGAGCTATTTTTCAAATTGCGTGGGTGGCAACTCTTCTATCGTTCATCTGATCGAAAAATGATGTATGGCGGATCGATAGGTAATGATGATTAAAATATATGTCTAGAAGGTTTGAACAATCTATTTTCAAAATTGTGGGAGATATGTAGTTTTTTCATATTGCGGGGGCGGGAGGGGGCGTGGCAAAAATTTGAAACAAACTTGATCTGCGTGCAGAAGATACAAGTCTACACTGAAAAAATGGTAGCTCTAGCTCTTATAGCTCCTGAGATCTAGGTGTTCATACAGACAGACAGACAGACAGACAGACGGACAGACGGACAGACAGACAGACAGACGGACATGTCTATATCGACTCGGCTATTGATGCTGATCAAGAATATATATACTTTATGGAGTCGGAGATGCTTCCTTCTGCCTGTTACATACATTTGCACGAACTTAGTATACCCTTTTTACTCAACGAGTAACGGGTATAAAAATAGAAGACTAACATGGGCTACGCCGATGTTTTAAATACCCTTGCAGTTTTTAAAAGGCGCTACCATTGATAACAAAAAATGTTCTCATTAGAACTAGTTTTTAGACCGATCGTTCATAGACGTCTGTCCGTCTGTTTCTATGCTATCTCCTCCCTCAGTTTTAAAGCTATCTTGACCAAACTTTGCAAAAAGTCTTTAAACACAAGTACGCTGCACATTTGTCGGAATTGGCCGGATCGGATGACTATATCATATAGCTGCCATAGAAACGTTCGGTCCAAAAACAAGTTCTAGTGAGAAAAACTTTTTTGTTTTCTATCGCAGCAACACCAATCGTGATATATATACGTTTTATATGCTTCCACACATTTCTGAAAAAATTTATCAAAATCGGATGACTATGGCATATAGCTGCCATAGGAACGATCGGTCCAAAAACTAGTTTTAGTGAGAAAAACTTTTTTGTTTTTCATCGTAGCATCACCAATCGTGGTATATATAAGTTTCATATACTTCCACACAATTCTGGAAAAATGTATAAAAATCAGATAACTATAGCATATTGCTGCCATATAAACGTTCGGTCCAAAAAAAAGTTCTAGTGAGAAAAACTTTTTTGTTTTCTATCGCAGCAACACCAATCGTGATATATATACGTTTTATATGCTTCCACACATTTCTGAAAAAATTTATCAAAATCGGATGACTATAGCATATAGCTGCCATAAAAACGGTCGGTCCAAAAACTAGTTCTAGTAAGAAAAACTTTTTTGTTTTCCATTGTAACATCGCCAATCGTGGTATATATTAGTTTCATATACTTTCACACAATTCTGGAAAAATTGATCGAAATAGGATGACTATAGCATATAGCTGCCATAGGAACGATCGTTGTGAAAACTAATTCTAGTGAGAAAAACTTTTTTGTTATCAATGGTAGCGCTTGTCAAAAACTGCAAGGGTATTTAAAACATCGGCGTAGCCGATGCTAGCTTTCTATTTTTGTATGTTAACGTGATCAAATTTTGATTCTCAATGACTTTAAATTTATAAATATCTGATATCTATATCCTATTTATACCGGTTAAATCAGTTGGAGTGAACTTTCGCAAGTTTATTAAATCTTCGGCACAGTAGAAAGTTAGCTTTGCCTTCTCGTTTATTAATTAAATATTTATTTATTCTTATTTATTTGTTGAAAAAAAAGTCGACAAATGGTGGCTGTCAACCAAAAAAAAAGAAAAACTGAATACGTTATAAAAAGGCTTAATGAACTAAGAAAGCCTAACAAGGAAAATCTAACAAAATTACAAATCGACTAGTAACGACTCCGACACGGTGGGGGAATTTTATTTGCCCGTCCGGCCAGCTATGCCCCAGTTCACAGCCAATTGAAGCCAGAGACGTTACTAGACCTAACAAAAATTTAAATAGTATAGAAGTCGAAAAAGAGAAAAAGAGAATAGTGAGGAAAAAGAAAAAGAGAACGCTTAAAAATATGTTTACAAAATCATAAACACAAACAATAAATAAACAATATTATAGAATGAACAAAAATAATATAAAATAAAACAATAATGAAAATAAAATTTAAAATTAAAAAATTAAAAAAAAGGGAAAAATTAAATTAAATTAAATTAAATATAATAAAAATAAAATAAATATAAGCTAAAATAACGATGAATTAAATCATCCGGAAAATCTCTGACCCGGTGGGGGAATATTTATTAGCCGGTCCGGCAAGCTAGGCCCCTAATCCTGCTGGATGTGGTCAGAGATTTTGCCGGAGAAAACTTTATGGAAAAGAGAGAGAGTTCTGTTGAGAGCAGGTGATAAACATCATTATAATTTTTACATAAAACCCGAAAACGGTTGTGCTGTGCGTAGTCGGTTGTGCATCTAGGCAAGATTAAAGGCAAATAATTTCTAGTTGGTCTAGAGGGAACAGAGAAGTTAAGGCGACCTAAGAGTTCAGAAGAGTCTACATCACCGATAATTAACTTATGAAGAAAAGAAACGCCTAGGACAGTTCTACGGTTAGCCAACGATGGAAGGTCAATAAGCAAAAGCCTACTAGAATACGATGGCAACCGAAGGTTGGGATCCCAATTTAAGCCGCGGAGGGCAAAAAGCAAGAATTGCTTTTGGACAGACTCAATACGATCCATATGCTTTTTATACTGCGGACACCAGACGGATGAGCAGTATTCAAGCACCGGGCGAACTAAAGATGTAAAAAGAACTTTTGTTGTATAGGGATCATTAAATTCCTTCGACCAACGCTTAATGAATCCAAGTACACCATTCGCCTTATTAACTATACAGGATATATGATCATTAAAGCTTAATTTGCAATCAAAAATAACTCCAAGATCAACGACAGTTGATATTCGTTGCAAGGGTTCATTGCCAATCGAATAGGAAACTAGCGAAGGTTTGCAACGATGAAAAGACATAAACATACATTTTGCGCAATTAAGAAATAAATGATTAACCAAGCACCAAAAATGAAGAGAGTTTAAGTCATCTTGCAACCTAATAGAATGCATCGGGTCGTTATAAGATAAAATGAGTTTAACGTCATCGGCATACATAAGTATCCGAGAATGAGATATTGTCGAGGGGAGATCATTAATAAAAAGAGTGAAAAACAAAGGACCGAGGTGGCTTCCTTGAGGTACACCGGAAGTAACGTAGACAGGTTTTGAAATATTAGAATTGAGCAGAACTTTTTGAGTTCTATCTTTTAAATATGAAGAGATCCAAAAAAGAAAAGGGGAGGGAAATCCAATACGATCAAGCTTAAGGAGGAGGAGATCATGGTTCACGGAGTCAAAAGCCTTACTGAAGTCAGTGTAGATGACATCAGTTTGTCATTTCATAAGGAATCCATCGTTAACTAATGATGTGAATTCAAGCAAATTGGTCGTAGTTGACCGACTCTTTACAAATCCATGCTGAAAAGGTGACAAAACCGATTTGCAGTAATGCTGCAATGTAGAGGTTATAATTTCTTCAAACAACTTAGGAATAGCAGATAATTTGGCGATACCTCTATAATTGGAGATATCTGATTTTCCACCCTTTTTGTGAAGAGGAATAATGAAGGATTCTTTCCAAAGATTTGGAAAAATAGTAGAGTCAAGCGATAGATTAAAAAGCTTTAGTAAAGGTTTGCATATGGAATTACAACACTCTCTAAGGACACAACTAGGGATGTTGTCAGGTCCAGGAGAGTATGAAGACTTTAGAGATTTCAAATATGAAAGTAGAGAAGATTCAGTAATTATGGGAGCATTAAAAGAGTTTGAAGAAGAAATGTCATAAGGATAAGATTTGTTATTAAAAGGGACAGAGGAGTAAGTTGATTGAAAAAAGTCAGCGAATAAGTCCACGGCAGCGGAATCGTTGCTAGCCTTTTTGGTTATGTAAAAAGAATGAAGAAGGTAAAGTCGAAGTTTTACGCTTAGAGTTAACAAATTTGTAAAATTGTTTAGGGTCTTGTGCGAATTGAATTTTACAGCGAGCAAGATAATTATTATAGCATTGAGAATTAAAAAGGGTAAAGTTTGACTTGGCTATCGAGTATTTAGAAAAGTCAAGATTAGAACCAGTTTTTTTATACTTTTTAAAACATCTAGACTTAATATTTTTTAAATTAGAAAGCTTAGGACAGTACCAAGGGGGTTGAAGAGACTCAGAAGAAGCAACACTATTTGGAACAGAAATATCAAAGAGAGAGTTAATAGAGTCATAAAAAAAGGTAACAGCGACGTCAATGTCAACTGCATTGTATAAAGGAGACCAATCTTTTGAACAAATAAGTTGATTAAGCAGGGTAAAATTAGCTTTACGGAAGCAACGACGAGGTTTTACTGAAGTCATTGAAGATGAAGGGGTAAATCCAGGATTTGTTAGTGATATTTCTAATGAAGGATGGTAAGAATCCTCGGGTAGTGTTAGGGGGGAAGACCTAGAGACAACAGCATTAGAACTGTCAGTGACAAAAACAAGATCTAACAATTTGTTTAAATGATTTGGAACTGAGTTTATTTGAAACAAAGACAGATCAAGCAAACAATCTAAAAAATCATGCTGTGCAGATGGTACAAGATAAGTTGACCCATTAAGATTTGACCATGCGATGTTTGGCAAGTTAAAATCACCAACAACAACCATATAATCAATGTCTCGTAATTGAGTAAAAACATATTTTATGCAGTTTATATGGTGCATATATACTTGAATATCGGAAGAAGGAGGGATATAAGAACAAGAAATGAATACAGAGAAGGAATTAAAAGTTACCTTAACGGCAACAAATTCAACATCGTCAGGCACAATTACAGAAATGCATTCCGACTGAAGGTTAGATTTTACTGCTATCATAACACCTCCACCTCGGCGAGCCTGTCGATCACGACGCTAAACCATATAATCATTTGACAATATTTCACAATCAGAAACGGAGGGATTTAACCAGGTCTCTGAAAATGAAATAATGTCAAAATCAAATGATGCGCTATTCAAAAATAAAGAGGTAAGTTTGGACAAAAGACCCCTAACATTTTGATAGACGATACTAAGAACGGAGGACTGGACTAGTTTTTTGGAGCACTATTAGAGGAAACTTGTGCCCCAAAACTGTTAGAGGGCAAGCTGACAGGCATTATCCTGCGATTTCTTTGCCTGTACTCGTTAACAATAAGTAGTGGCGGCCAAAATTTTGGGTCACATATAATAGGAAATTCTTCAGAAGAGACACTAATTTTAAACGAAGCTATATCCCGAGGCTCAGCAAAACTGAACTTCGAAATATAAACTCTTGCTGAGGATTTGTGAGCAATGTATGCTGCAATTGACTCGCAAGTAGTTTCAGGAGACAACCTAGACACAAAAACTTGTCTACGAGGAGCTACAACTGTAAGAATGGGAGGCTGAGGAGAAATAGAAGCAGAACCTAAAACATTGTCTTGAGGTTCGGAAGGCACTATTAGCGAATTAACAGACCTATCTAATGGTGCATTGGACAAGTCGTTAGTAGGTTGAATCAGGGAGGGTAAGGGTGAAACATCCAGCAAGTTTCCTGGAGAGGCAGACAAAGAAATTGTTGGCGACAAGTCAAAATTCAAGGGAGTGCTTGGCAACGATGGAGGAGGTTGGGGCGATTCACCAGAATCAGGCGGTGGCACAACTAAAAATTGCGGCTCCAACCGTCGCATCGATGCCGACTCGAATTTGAATTGACTAAGCAACTCAGAACTGGAGCTAAACTCGCTTGAAAAGTTGCTTGGACACTTTGTGCAATTTATCAAAACTATTTTTCACGCTGTTATACATTCGCGAAAAATTGAATTGAATGTCAGTGCATGCCGGGCAAGACCATTTCAAGGCACCACAACCCTTTTTAGGGGAATAAACCTTGTCAAGGTCACGTCCACTTAATCCAGCACATTTAATATGCATAGAGTGATCGCACAACCAACAGGTTACAAACCGAAATTGCGCCGAATCACTTGCATCTTTATTTGTGCAGGACTTTTTGGAGCACGCCATAATGCACAAAATTACCACAGGGTCTAAAATCGAAAGAGAAATCAAAATCAAAATAGAAGAGCGAAGATGTAGCGGTAGCTAAGCTCTGAGTAGATCAAACAACAAAGATGAGCGCACAGAAAAAAAAAAGATCAAATATCAATTTAATCTTGGCTGATCAATATGATATTTTATCAAATATCAATTTTTTCATATCATTTTGATGATAAATAATATTTAATTAATCGTACTAATATCAAATTGATAAGATAATAAATAAAATGAGAAAAAAGGAAAGAGACAAAAATTTTTATTTACGAAAAGAACCGTAGAAAAATATAAATAGTCCCTTAGACGTTTGGCCGGCCGGGGGGGGGGGGGGGGAGTGAGACGTCATCATCGGTAATGCGGAGTTCCCGGGTCGATCCCCAGACAAGGTAATGTTTGTTAACTAACAAAAATGTTTAAATTTCTTTGCTTTCAAACGTATGCGCTAATATTACATAATCATTAAAATTAGACTGAGCGGGAAAAATATATAATACCTAACTTATAAAAATAAATAGCGCCCAGCCATATTTCCTAAATATATATTTTTTTTTTAAATGCCACATTGATCTTATACATATCATTTTGATATGATCGAAAATATCAGTTTGATATTTTCGAACAGGTCAATTTCATCTGCATCTTATCGGCTTTTTTTTGATATGAAAAAATGTCATATTGAGTCCCAGATCATATCATTTTTTTTTTCTGTGCGGGAGCGATGCACAAAGAGAATATGCACACAGCGAACTCGCACACAAGCTTGTCTTAAGGGGGGGTGGGGGACCGCCAAAAACAGATAAGCAAAACAATTACACAAACAAATATACACAAAGCTGACGCAGCGATTATTTAATTTGTGAAATTGATTGTTTATAAGCACACAACCGAAGCGCGAAGCACAACACGGTAAAGGGGTGAATTATCGAAATGATTTAAATAAAACTTTGCAACAAAATAGGCAAGTTAAACGACACAAAATAATTTTTAATTGCGGAGCACAAATAACACACGTCAATCACTTACACGACTCTCTCTCTCTCTCATTTCGACATTTCCTTGTTTTTACTTTTTCTTACTATACATATTTGGACTCTGAATAAAGAAGCAGTTAAAAACACAATATGTTGTAGTCCCGTTTGTAAGCAAAACTTTATGATCACCATTCCAACCGGCAAATAATAAATGATTTCAACGAAACACTTTAAATAGTTCAATAATACATTAATATTGTTAGCCTTATTATTTTCCATTACCGAGATAACCTCTTTAGTTCCTTACACTCAGAGAAAAAAGCGAGCAGATCGTGCTTGATATCAAGCATATTTCGTGTCAGAAGTTCGGCAATACAGAATCTTCTTGGATCCAAAAAGAAAATACTGATATTAAGCATGAATTTTGAAGCTCGATCTGCTCGGTTTTAAATTTAGTCGGCTTCATTTCAAGCATGATTTATTCTCCAATTCAAGAATAGATCTTCTTGAATGTAAGCATTTTAGAACAAAGTTGCCAGAGAGCGAGAGAACGAAATGCTCTCGTTTTAAACGCCTCACCTCTCTTGCTACCAAACTCAAATCCAGCGCACAAGTCTTCTCGATTTCAATCAGATTTCTTCTTGAAAATTCAAGACAAAAAAAACTAAATTGAAACCGATTTCAGTCTTGCCTAATCGTGCTAGATTTCTCTGGGTGTACTTATAGCTATATTTATACCCGTTACAAGGTAAATGCCAAAAATTATACCTAGGTAAGGTAAAAGGTATCTGAATTTTTTAGTACCTAGGTAAAGGTAAAGGTACTAAAAAGATACTTTTTCAAAAATTTCTGGACGCATAAAAGGAACTCGAAAGATTTATTTTTAATCCAACAAGAAAGTTGCAAATTTTAATATTTTAAATTTATTTAAAGCAATATTTTATATGCTTGTATATTTACCTAGAATTCTAAAAAAATTTTCAACTGGGGCTTACATTGCACATTCTTTTTCGTTTCTCTTGGGGATCTGCAGGGACTCATATCGGTCCATTATTATTCCTTCTTTTCATTAATGATTTTCTTCAACTGCTTTCCAATTTTTATGACTTTAAGCTATCTCTGTGCCTCTTATGACGATCCAGTTTGTCAACTTCTGTGGCAAAATGACCTAAGATCTCTTATCACTTGGTCACGTGGACTTAAATAATATAAATATCTGTAAAATGATGACCTTTCGCTGGTTCGACCAAATTTAAAATATTCGGGCCTGTTCCAGTATTCATTTTGATCAAATTATGTGAAATCCGAATTGGTAAATGTTCACATTTATTTTCATTCGACTCTTTTGATGGCAAAATATATAAACCAAATCGTCTAATCGTTTCTTGAAAATAAGACCCTTCACCAATTCCGATTGATTAAATTCGGACACGGGAATAGACCAGATTATTCCCGCCTCTGGTTTTCGCAGTATTATATATAGCAGGATCAGATTGATTTAGTTCAGAAACAGTTTCTGACCTTTACCATTTCTTCTTAAGAACAGAGATAGATATCTTCTTTTTTATCTCCTCTAAAGTCCCGTAGAATTTGCTATTCTGTAGAAAATGTAAAAATTTGGTCCATTAGATTTTGTTGGCGTTACTGAGAACAAAATTCTTTTTTGAATTAAAGTACCTATTCCCTTACCTTTTGAGAAGGAACATGAAAATTTGTACCTAGGTAAGGTAAAAGGTAATCGGATTTTTAAATACCTAGGTAAGGTAAAAGGTACACCAAATTTGTATCTAGGTAGGTACCTAGGTACAAATACCTAGGAACTCCCTAACACTGCCGTTACTCGTAGAGTAAAAAGGCTATACAAATGTATGTAACAGGTAGAAGGACGCATCTCCGACCTCATAAAGTATCAGCATCAATAGCCGAGTCGACATAGACATGTCCGTCCGTCTGACAGTTGATTGTCTTGATTGTTTCTATCACCTTTGCTTTATTGGCATCGCAAGGATCCGGTAAATGAGAGTGAGGGTTGCTTTCAATATATTAACTGTATTTGCGCCTCAATCGGCCATGACAATTGGTTGTTGCACAGCGATCGTACATGAAATATTCAGTCTTTTTATCAAAAGTATATATATTCTTGATCAGCATGACGAGCTGAGTTCATTTCCGCCTGTCCGTCCGTCTGTTTCTATGCTATCTCCTCCCTCAGTTTTAAAGCTATCTTGACCAAACTTTACAAAATGTCTTTAAATACAAATACACTGCACATTTGTCGGAATCGGCCGGATCGGATGACTATATCATATAGCTGCCATAGGAACGATCAATCTAAAAACTAGTTTTATTGAGGAACATTTTTTTGTATTCCATCGTAGCGTCACTAATCGTGGTATGTATTAGTTTCATATGCCTCCACACAATTCTGAAAAAATTTATCAAAATCGGATGACTATAGCATATAGCTGCCTTATAAACGGTCGGTCCAAAAACTAGTTCTAGTCAGAACAACTTTTTTGTTTTCCATTGTAGCGTCACCAATCGTGGTATATTAGTTTTATATGCTTTCACACAATTCCGAACAAATTTATCAAATTTGGGTGACTATAGCATATAGCTGTCATATAAACGGTTGGTCCAAAAACTAGTTCTAGTGAGAAAAACTTTTTTGTATTCCATCGTAGCGTCACCAATCGTGGTATATATTATTTTTACATGCTTCCACACAATTCGTGAAAAATTTATCAAAATCGTATGACTATAGCATATAGCTGCCATAGGAACGATCAGTCCAAAAACTAGTTCTAATGAGAAAAATTTTGTTGTTATCAATGGTAGCGCCTTTTAAAAACTGCATCGGCGTAGCCGATGTTAGCCTTATATTTTTTCAATTTATTTTTCCCGTAGAGCTTGCACACAGATTTTCTCAATCATCGGCTTAAATACAACGGTTAACCCTGTACGGGTATATATACCAGGAATGCAAACCCCCTCCACTTTCGACAGGGGTTCGATTCGAAACCTTACTCTACGCTTGGGGTTCGATTCCACAACCGGTTCCCTTCAAATCGAGAGCCGGGATTCCGGATCGGGTTCTAGATTGCGTTTATATACATTATTTATGTACTGATTTCATAATTTAATAGAATTCGAAGACGAGATGCCTATTAAACTGCTGAATTGCCGAATGTGTTCGGACCGCGGTCTAGATTAAAAGATTAATTGAAACAAACTTGATCTGCGTGCAGACAATACAAGTCTACACTAAAAAAATGGTAGCTCTAGCTCTTATTGTCTCTGAGATCTAGGTGTTCATATGGACGGACGGACGGACGGACGGACAGACGGACATGTCTATATCTACTCGGCTATTGATGCTGATCAAAAATATATATACTTTATGGGGTCGGAGATGCTTCCTTCTGCCTGTTACATACATTTGCACGAACTTAGTATACCCTTTTTACTCTACGAGTAACGGGTATAAAAATGGAAGAGGTATAAGAATGCAGAACATTATCGACGTTTCAAAACATTACGGAAAGTTGTGTATAATCTTATAATGACCTCAAAAGAATTAATGTGCTGTTAATTTTAACTTAAACTGCGTGGTATTTAGTATGGTTTTTAAGTTATGGGGGAGACTATTCCAACTGCGAGCAGCGTATATGAAAATGTGTCTTTCAGAACTAGCTAGCTTGTATCTGGGGCAGATTATATTATTCGTCCTCCTCGACGCGCAAAAGTTTAACATTTCATAAAGATATGAGGGTTCGTTTGAATGAATTATTTTATGGAGAAGAATCAAGCAACGAAGGGTTGTCCAGGATTGTAATGGCAGGTCAAATATATTTATTGCAACGTCAGATATTCTATCAAAGCGGGTACGGTCATATATGTATCTTGCGATATTATTAAATGCTACTTTGAGTTTGTGTTGGCTTCTTGCATCACAGTTACTAATGACCTCAATGCCATAAAAAAGTCTGGATGTTAAGTAGGGCCTGGCAATTAAGAGTCGTAACTTAATTGGAATGAAGTTTTTCGTTACATAGAGTTCTCTGAGAAGTCCGTACATTTTTCCCACTGTTGCAGTAATATGATCGTTCCAGGTCAATGTTTGGTTAAAAATGAAGCCTAATAGCCTTGTTCCACTGGCACATTCTTGACAACATTGGTAATTGTCTAGTATAGCGGCCTACTCTCAGAAAATTCCAAAAAAAATTTCCTCGATGGACCGCGAATTATGAAGAATTTTCATGCAGAAAAAACGCGGGGGTCATCCATGGTTTCTTTTTAAACGAATTTTGAAAATTTGATTTTTTACCTAATAAAACATATTGTGTTTTGAGCAATGTGTCAAATTTAATTCAAATTTAATTGGATTTTTATTGTTCATTCAATAATTCTAATCAAAATGGAGTGCACGAATTGCAATTTTACGGTGTCGAAATTTTTGTCTTTGACGAAAAGATATTAATTTTTTTTTCAATTTGCGGGGGAGGCAGAAGGCGTGGCAAAAATCAAAACTAAACTTGATCTGCCTGCAAGTATAAGAAATATATGTTCCATACACCTCAAATCTCTTACCATCTCTGAGATCTCAGCGTTTATACGGACAGACGGACATGTCTATATCGACTCGGTTGTTGATGCTGGTCAAGAATATATATACTTTATAGGGTCGGAGATGCTTCCTTCTGGCTGTTACATACATTTGCACAAACCCACTATACTCTTTGTACCATCGGTACAGAGTATAAAAATTACCCAAATTTTGTGAAACTTTGCCAAAACACGTAGATATGACTAAAACTCTTAAGTTTCAAATTTCATTGCGATATCTCTTCATTTGTTTGATTTATTAATTAAATGCCGCTAGCGGACCCACTTCAACGACAGTGCGGAGGAACAAAATTTAGTGGCCAATATTAACTGCTATGGTCCGACTCACAGCACAAGATGGTCTGAGAGTACAGACACTACCTAGAGCTTAAGAAAGTCAAGATTAAGGTATTCGCTAAATGTGGTGTACAGTCCCACGAAAACAAGTGGTGCAAATCGTTATAGTGTTGGCAAAGGCATTAGTTTGTCGTGCATGAGTTTAAGTGAGAAGGAACATAGTTTCTTGTTGTAGAATGACACTAGAGTCAATTAATCTAGAGAAGAGTTATGAAGGAGTAGAACACTATGGTAAACTCTACGACTTTTTAAAGTTGGAAGGTCTAACAAGCGTAGACGATTTTCATTAGATGGGAGATGCAGGGAAAGATCCCAACATTAAGCCTCGGATAGCAAACAGTAAAAACTGTTTCTGAACAGATTCTATTTGATTTTGGTATATTTGGTACTGCAGCGACCAAACACATGAGCAGTAATCGTTGTGGTTCTGATAATTAAGGGAACACCATCTGTAAAGCGCATCCAGATCCTGTTGTAAGAGAAATGGGGACCATGGATCCTAAAAAAAAGATAGGCATTGATAGGAATTGAACCTTTTTGTTGTACATATTAAAATTACATCAAGATACCAACATTTTGGGAAACATGCATGATATGGCATAGCCGGGTTTACTGGGCGAATCGGCCCACAGTCCTATCCATATTTTAAGTATGCAGTTTCAAATTACATCAACAGACAGTAATTTATCGATTTTATACTACTAGGACCAACCCTGAATTTTAAATAACGATTTTTAACATAATACAGGAAAAATTTATCAAAATCGGATGGCTATATTATATAGCTTCCATAGAAACGGTCGATCTAAGAACTAGTTCTAGGATAAAAGCTTTTTTGTTTTGTATCGTAGCGTCCCCAATCTTGGTATTTATAAGTTTAATATGCTTTCACATAATTTGAAAAAAATTTATCAAAATCGGCTGCAATAGGACTGATCGGTCGGAAAATGTGTTTTACTAAGAAAAGTTTTTTTTATGATATCAAATTTTTATTATCAATGATTTAAAAATTTTAAATATCTGATATCTATATCCTAAATATATTTTACCGGTTAAATCAGTTGGAGTAAAGTTTTTCAAGTGTATTAAAACTTCGGCACAGTCGAAGTTAGCTTTGCCTTCTCGTTTGTTTTGAAAATCTTTTATTGAGATTTCTTAGCTGTAATTTCTACCAAGAATGATACCGCCTTGGTACGAGCCGGTAAAAAATGTTTTAAGATCCTTTTCAGTTGTTTTAAAGACTGAAGAAGACTTTGCTTCTTCTTCAGCCGCATATTACAACATTCTGCTTTATGGTTTTGAGAGCTCCTTTTCTGGTAATTTAGTTTATTATCTCCTAACAGATTTCCTTACTAAGTACATCTAGATGTTTGCCGAACTTATTGTTCTACAAAATTGCTTTCCTGCAAATGGACTTTAATTTCGGTAATATTTTGTTATCCAACTGAAGAATATAATACTTTTCTTCCAAAAGACTATTAGTGTCTCAACGACTCATCTGACATTGGTGACATGCCGGGATTCATAATATATCCTGTATAAAAAGCGTATATATTTACGTATAAGAAATGTAACATTTAAAAAAAAAAATTTTTTAACGAACAATATCTAATTACATCTTTTATAACATGGTTAAGCCACTGTCAATAATGCATATCACCATGTTTGGAAAGCGATCTTAGTCCGATGAGATCTTCAAGAAGCTTTTTAACACTTTTGTTTTAATCAGGGACCGAAAATAATAGTTATGAACAAACAAATTTTAATTAAAAATTTTTCTTAAATAAAGGTCCTACGTGAAAGTGGGAGGCACCAGAATTCATAATGTTGAGCCTGTTGTTAAAAATATGGATAAATTTTTATTTGCGATTTTTTTCGAAAAAAATTACTTTTAATTTATATTTTTTCGATTTTTATATAAAAATTTTTCAATAAGAATTATTTTAAATTTTTATAAATAAAAATTATAAATAAAAATTATGCCGTAATTTTTATTTTTAAAAATTGAAAATAAAAATTAAATGCAAATAACTTTTAAACCAATAGACTTACCCCAAATGTTTTTATATATATATGATCTATGAATCAGTAAGTATGTTTGTTCACAAGCATGCATGTCTGTGTGCAGTAGGTGCAATGAAAGAAGTGCAACAAAAATTATGAATTTTTTTTTGGTTTTTTTGTTCACCCCGCATTGTTAATCGATAATCCTATACAAAACCATATTCTGGCCATAAGACCAAAGTTCTACTACTTTATCTTGAGGTGGCGTACGTTCAAAAATAATTTTAAGCAAATTTTAAAAATTTGTAAGTATGCCCCTGCACAATTTTTATACTCTGTACCGAAGGTACAAAGAGTATATTGGGTTTGTGCAAATGTGTGTAACAGCCAGAAGGAAGCATCTCCGACCCTATAAAGTATATATATTCTTGATCAGCATCAACAGCCGAGTCGATATAGACATGTCCGTCTGTCCGTCTGTCCGTATGAACGCTGAGATCTCAGAGATGGTAAGAGATAGAGGTTTGAGGTGTATGGATCATATATTTCTTTTACTTGCAGGCAGATCAAGTTTAGTTTTTTTTTTGCCACGCCCCCTGCCTCCCCAGCAAATCGAAAAAAACCGTATATCTTCTACAATTTTGGAGTTAGGTTGTTCGAACCTTCTAGACATATATTCTACTCATAATTTCTTATCGAGCCCCCATACATCGTTTTCCGATCAGATGAACGATAGTAGAGTTGCCACCCCCGCAATTTCAAAAACATCTCAAATATCCCGCAACTTTGGAGTTAGGTTGTTCGAAGCTTCTAGGCATATATTCTACTCATCATTACTCATCGAGCTCCCGTACATCGTTTTCCGATCAAATGAGCGATAGTAGAGTTGCCACCCCCGCAATTTGAAAAACACCTCAAATATCCCGCATTTTTGGAGTTAGGTTGTTCGAACCTTTTAGACATATATTCTACTCATCATTACTTATCGAACCCCTATACATTGTTTTCCGATCAGATAAACGATAGTAGAGTTGCCACCCCCGCAATTGGAAAAACACCTCAAATATCCCGCAATTTTGGAGTTAGGTTGTTCGAACCTTCTAGGCATATATTCTACTCATCAATACTTATCGAGCTCCCATACATCGTTTTCCGATCAGATGAACGATAGTAGAGTTGCCACCCCCGCAATTTGAAAAACACCTCAAATATCCCGCAATTTTAGAGTTATGTGTTTCGAACCATCTAGACATATATTCTACTCATCATTACTTATCGAACCCCCATACATTGTTTTCCGATCAGATGAACGATAGTAGAGTTGCCACCCCCGCAATTTGAAAAACACCGCAAATATCCCGCAATTTTAGAGTTAGGTTGTTCGAACCTTCTGGGCATATATTCTACTCAGCATTACTTATCGAGCTCCCATACATCGTTTTCCGATCAGATGAACGATAGTAGAGTTGCCACCCCCGCAATTTGAAAAACATCGCTAATATCCCGCAATTTTAGAGTTATGTGTTTCGAAACTTCTAGGCATATATTCTACTCATCATTACTTATCGAACCGCAATACAGATACAAACAGGTACAGAGTATATTACAGTCGGGCTTGACCGACTTTCTTACTTGTTTTTGAATTAGAAAGCTGACTTCAAATTACATAACCTTACCTCACCTAACACATTTGAGACTATGGGCAAAGAAGCAGCACACATTCTAAAAATACACTTTCCAGACAGAAAGAAGCATCTCCGACCTCATAAAGTATGTATATTCTTAATCAGAATCAATAGCCGAGTCCGATTTAGCCTTGTCCGTCGGTTTGTCTGTCCGCCTGTCTGTATACACACCTTGATCTCAAAGACTATAAGAGCTAAAGCTACACAGAAAAAAAAAAGATCAAATATCAATTTAATCTTGGCTGATCAATATGATATTTTATCAAATATCAATTTTTTCATATCATTTTGATGATAAATAATATTTAATTAATCGTACTAATATCAAATTGATAAGATAATAAATAAAATGAGAAAAAGGAAAGAGACAAAAAATGCTTATTATCGAAAACTTAGGCACCGTAGAAAAAATATAAATAGTCCCTTAGACGTTTGCCCGCACGCGTGTGCGGTGGCTCACTGCGTTGAGACGTCATTCCATTCGTGTAAAGTGCAAGTTCCCGGCTTCGATCCCCAGACAAGGTAATGTTTGTTAACTAACAAAAATGTTTAAATTTCTTTGCTTTCCAAACGGCTATGGCGCTAATATTACATAATCATTAAAATTCTGAGCGGGGAATATACATATATAATATAACTTATATAAATAATATATGCGCCCAGCCATTTCCTAATATTTTTTTTTTTTTAAAAAAAATGCCACTTTGATCTTAAACATATCATTTTGATATGATCGAAAATATCAGTTTGATATTTTCGAACAGGTCAATTTCATCTGCATCTTATCGGCTTTTTTTTATATGAAAAAATGTCATATTGAGTCCCAGATCATATCATTTTTTTACACTTAGTGATTATTTAGCCAAAGTTTTGAGATGAAATATTAATTTCACCAAAAATATATATTCTTATAAGGAATAAGGTTATTTATCTTTTTTTTAGATCGGTCGGAAAATAAGTCTTAGTGAAAAAAACTTTTTTATTTCTATTGTAGCGTCACCAATCTTGGTATATATTAGTTTTAGATGATTTTACATATTTGTGGAAAAATTGATCAAAATCGGATGAATATAGCATGAGTTTTGCTGCGGAACAGAGCCGGAACCAAAAAAACATTTGATTATCTGGTTCCTAAACATAAATTGCAGAATTTTCCAAAACCCCGCTTTAAGAACTCACTTTCAGAATAAGTCTAGACAAAATAATAAAACTACTATAAAAATTCAGCTTCTTATCTCTAATGGTTTGGTCTGTGCGACGCCAGTCAGGCTCTGAACTCTTTTATTTATATAGATGGGGTCGGAGATGCTTCTTTCTGCCTGTTATATAAATTTCCACGAACTTAGTGAACCCTTTTTACTCTACGAGTAACGGGTATTACAATCGACTTCGACCAGAAGCTAGAAAGAGGTCAAAAATTGGTGCCTAATGTTAGTGGATTACAGATTTTTGTAGTGAAAAATCCAAACTTTTGGACATGAATTTTGTTGAATTACTCGGAATTTGTTAATTGGAAACTATTATTTTGATCTAACAAAAAAATAAAGTCATAATTTTGCTCTTAGAAATCAATATGTTCGATTAGGGTCGAAAATAAAAACCTTTTCAGTGGTATTGGATTCAAAGAATGACTGTCATTTTTGGTACATTACACTCAGAAAAAACGACTGGAAAAGTTATGGTACAATCGGAATGGAACTTGATCTATTTTGTTCTTTAAATTTTAAGAATGTTTTGTTCGAGGGCTTACTTATACTAAGTTCCTAAACGTTAAACTTTCAATTCCTGCCAAAACATTATGCACTTTCAAATGCGAATTATTTGATCACGAATTTGTTGTATAAATTTCCAACTGGTTCTATCCAGGGACGGTAACTGTTATAACTTGCATTTTAAAGTCCACATTTGAAGGAGTTATTTTGAGTTTTAATTAATTAAGCTTCAAATAACAGTTATTAAGGACTTTTATTCTTTTTTAGTCCGTTATTCAAAACTTTTATTTTTGACTCCTGGTATTATTAAAGAGCAAATGCTGAAGCTAAAAATAAATTAAAAAGACTTTTATTAAAAAATAAATGTCTCTAATTGAGTTTATTTTCTGAATTTTATAATAAAGTCTTTTGATAACTCTAATTTGCTGACTAATAAAATAATAAGTTTTTAGCACTTTAGTTATATTCTGAGTAACAAATCCAAAGTATTTAATAACTGTTATTTAATAATAAAAGTCTAAAATAACTGTTGTTACATGACAAAACTGTTAAACAAGTCATCAAATAACTTTTTATTACCTGTGCAACTAAGAAAAGTCTTTAATAACTGTTATTAACTAAGTATTATTAAAAGATGAAAAAATAACTCTTGTATTTGACCATTACAATTAAAGTTAGCAAAAAAGTTTATTTTGGATATCGATGGCGAAAAGAGAAAAACCAACGTTTTGGTGTTTTATAATTATTTTATAATATGATCATTGTTGTTACACCCCTAAGGGAGGGTAAAATTATTTTTAACTCATAGTTTGTAACACCTCCACCCTCACATTTCCACCTCTCTTTTCAAACTATTCTAAAAAAACTTTAATAAATATATAAAAAAAAAGAGCAAATATCAATTTAATCTTGGCTGATCAAATATGATATTTATAAATATCAATTTTTTTTATGGTTTGATGTTTGTTGTGTGTTTGGAGGGGGGTACCCCACTACCACTATTGTTCTTCTGTTCTTTTCCATTCTCAACTTACCCTAATAGCAGCCCTATTTCCTGCACAAATGTCAGGATTTTCTTAGGGTCTAAGTTTCTAATGCTTCAGGGTGAGCGTGTGCTTCCCACAGCTCCTAAATCTGCGCCTCGTTAGAGCATCACAATATGCTAGTATGTGCTCCGAGGACTCCTCCTTCTCTTCGCAATATCTACATAGTTGGGTGTTTGTTATCCCCAGTTTATACAAGTGGCCCCGCAGTCTACAATGTCTGTGTAGGTTTATTTTTTTATTTTTATACCTCCGGTGTCCTCCCAAGATGTTGTTCTAAGCTTATTCTCCTCATTTCACGAGCTCTCTAATAATTGGTACTGTCCAATGCCGCAGTAGGGTTCCGGACCTATCATTGCGGTGGCTGCGTACTAATATCAAATTGATAAGATAATAAATAAAATGAGAAAAAGGAAAGAGACAAAAAATGCTTATTATCGAAAACTTAGGCACCGTAGAAAAATATAAATAGTCCCTTAGACGTTTGCCCGCACGCGTGTGCGGTGGCTCACTGCGTTGAGACGTCATTCCATTCGTGTAAAGTGCAAGTTCCCGGCTTCGATCCCCAGACAAGGTAATGTTTGTTAACTAACAAAAATGTTTAAATTTCTTTGCTTTCCAAACGGCTATGGCGCTAATATTACATAATCATTAAAATTCTGAGCGGGAATATACATATATAATATAACTTATATAAATAATATATGCGCCCAGCCATTTCCTAATATTTTTTTTTTTATTAAAAAAAATGCCACTTTGATCTTAAACATATCATTTTGATATGATCGAAAATATCAGTTTGATATTTTCGAACAGGTCAATTTCATCTGCATCTTATCGGCTTTTTTTTTATATGAAAAAATGTCATATTGAGTCCCAGATCATATCATTTTTTTTTTCTGTGTACTATTTTTCAGTGTAGAGTTGTATTGTCTGCACGCAGATCAAGATTGTTTGACAATTTTTTGACACGCACCTTCCGCCCACGCAATATGAAAAAATCACATATCTCCTTTATTTTCCGAGTTAGATTGTTCGGACCTTCTAGAAAATAATTCCACTCATATTATATTATGTTTATGCACCACTTGTTCCTCATAATAAATTAAAAATGCGTGTAATTTGTTTAATGAATTTATTTATTGAGTCTGACAAATAAAATTTTTTTCAAAAATTCTGCAGACAAATTGCATCTTAAGTCTGTTAGCATCAATTTAAGAGCAGAAAACGACCTTTCCACACTGACTTGTGTAGCCGGTACTGCATGCACGATTTTGTAAATGTATAAAAAAAGTCGATAAATTACTGTCTGTTGATGTACTTTGAAACTGCATACTTGAAATATGGATATGATTGGGGGCCGATACGCCTAGTAAACCCGGCCCTTTCAAAGTAATATTTTTTTGTATCAAAACAAAATTCGATAATAATATTTTTTTCCATTTCCCAAGTAATAAAGGACAAAATACAGTATTTTTTTAAAACTTACATCTTTTAACTTAATAAAATTCCAATAAAAATGTATTTTTTTATCTTATGTAGACCTCGGATTCCCCCTTACTTAGCACAACAGATATTGTTATCGTGCTGGAAAATAATTCAAATGACCGACGCGACGTTAATGCAGAAAACAAAGTAACGGAAGACTTTTGGATTAAAAATGATGAAACATGTATATAAGAATAATTTGTGAATGCTACAGACTTTCAATCTTTGTTTATAATGTTAGATATAATTAACTACAATATTTCAATACTTTTGTTATTTAAAAAACTCTCAAATAAATTAATTTGCATAAATGTATGTATAAAATTGGAAAAACAAATGATTTATGAAATGTCAAATGCCGTTCAGCGTGTTAATATACACCAAATTACTGAGAATTCAGGCATTTCAGAAAACGATTACGACAAGTTCTGAAAAACTTTCTTCGATGGACGAGCGAACTATTATGAATTTACATGCAGAAATTATTTGGCGGTTGGACATGGATTTTAAAAATTACATTTTTAATTTGTAAAATTAGTGTAATCGCATATGCTTTTGAAATAAATGTCAATATTTTTTTAAGGGGGTCTTCTACCTTTGCACATGGTTTTTTGATTGTTTTTTTTTTTTTAATTCTGCAGAGAGAACCATAAGAGCTTTTTCAATTTGGATTTCTGTATCGTGCTATTTATTTATTAAATAATAAAATACAACTAGTTATCGGCCTGCCCATTAAGGTCAAAAAAAATGTAGAGGTAGTAGTTATGATTCCGGAACTCCATGAAACAACTGAAAACGGAAAATGAGGTTATAATCAGAATTGATATAATTTTTTTTAAAAATTTGCGGCAATTTAAAAAAATAAATTTGTTTGCCTCTTAATTGAGGTACAGGCCAGAATTCCATCAATTCTTCGTCGATTGCAACATGGCTGAACAAAATCGGATCGGTAGGACTGCCGCAATCATGGCTACCAGGTCAAAAAACGTGGTTTCGAGAAAAACGCACTTAATGTTTCGAGCAACGAAAAAAATTACTCCCTTAATGTTAAGTACTGAGGGCGTTCGAATTTTCGTTGAAGGAATTTGCAAGATATTCTCTGTGGGGATTGTAAAACACAGCGTGACCAGATTGAACAGTAAATTACGCCAAAAATGCAAAAGCAAAAACATTGCTCTATTTTTATACACTTGAAAAGTGTATATTAATTTTGCCCAGAAGTTTGTAACGCATAGAAATATTCATTTCCGACCCCATAAACTATATATATTCTTGATCAGGACGACGAGCCGAGTTCATTTCCGCTTGTCCGTCCGTCCGTCTGTCTGTCCGTCTGTCTGTCTGTCTGTCTGTCTGTCCGTCTGTCTGTCTGTCTGTTTCTACGCGAACTAGTCTCTCAGTTTTAAAGCTATCGAGCTGAAATTTTGTACAGAGTCCTCTTTTTGCTGCACGCAACTAATATGTCGAAACCGGCCGGATCGGACGACTATATCTTATAGCTGCCATAGGAACGATCGGTCGGAAAATAAGTCTTAGTGAGAAAAACTTTTTTATTTTCTATTGTAGCGTCACCAATCTTGGTATATATTAGTTTTAGATGATTTTACATATTTGTGGAAAAATTTATTAAAATCGGATGAATATAGCATATAGCTGCCATATAAACGGTCGTTCAAAAAACTAGTTCTAGTGGGAAAAACTTTTTTATTTTTCATCGTAGCGTCACCAATCTTGGTATATATTAGTTTTATATGCGTTAACACAATTCTGGAAGATTTTATCAAAATCGGAGGACTATAGCATATAGCTGTCATAGGACCGATCGGTCGAAAAATGTGTTTTACTAAGAAAAGTTTTGTTTTATGGTATCAAATTTTTGTTATCAATGATTTAAAAATTTAAAATATCTGATAACTATATCCTCTATATATTTTACCGGTTAAATCAGCTGGAGTAAAGTTTTTCAAGTGTATTAAAACTTCGGCACAGTCGAAGTTAGCTTTGCCTTCTCGTTGAAAATGATTTAAGGGTGATGAAATGGGAATGTCCAAAAACTTCTTTTAAAGGTAGAAGACCCCCGTTAAATAAAATTGATTCTTGTAGTTTGATTATAGATGGCATCAATAACCATCTTTTTGAGGTGCAGCCTTGTTCAAAAATGTGCACTCATGATGCAATCATCAAAGGTAGCGCAACCGGAAGTGCCTTTTCGCATGCGCGATAAATTATGGAACCTCAGGGCTAAAAACACACGAACACCAGGGCCACACAATCAATACTTACATTTTTGACAGCTATCGAGTGAAAGCGAAAATTTCTTCTCAGTCCTGGCTCTAATTCCATTAATCTTACGTCTTTTTAGGTTTTTTTTTATTATTTGTTGAAAAAAAAAGTCGACAAATGGTGGCTGTCAACCAAAAAAAGAAAAACTGAATACGTTATAAAAAGGCTTAATGAACTAAGCAAGCCTAAAAAGGAAAATCTAACAAAATTACAAAACGACTAGTAACGACTCCGACACGGTGGGGGAATATTATTTGCCCGTCCTGCCAGCTATGCCCCAATTCACAACAAATTGAGGCCAGAGACGTTACTAGACCTAACACAAATTTAAATGGAATAGAAGTCAAAAAAGGGAAAAAAGAAGGGAAGAAGAAAAGGAAAAAGAGAAGACTTAAAAATATGTTTACAATATCATAAATACAAACAATAAATAAACAATATTATAAAATGAACAAAAATAATATAAAACGAGAAGGCAAAGCTAACTTCGTCTGCGCCGAAGTTTTAATACACTTGAAAAAGTTTACTCCAACTGATTTAACCGGTAAAATATATATAGGATATAGATATCAGATATTTAAAATTTTTAAATCATTGATAATAAAAATTTGACACCATAAAAAAAACTTTTCTTAGTAAAACACATTTTCCGACCGATCGGTCCTATGGCAGCTATATGCTATAGTCATCCGATTTTGATAAATTATGTGAAAGCATAAGAAACTAATATATTCCAAGATTGGAGACGCTACGATAGAAAACAAAAAAGTTTTTCTCACTAGATGTAGTTTTTTGACCGACCGTTTCTATGGCAGCTATATGCTATAGTGATCCGATTTTGATACATTTTTCCAGAATTATGTGGAAACATATAGAACTAATATTTACCAAGATAAGGGACGCTACGATGGAAAACAAAAAAGTTTTTCGTACTAAAACTTATTTTCCGACCGATCGTTCCTATGACAGCTATATGATATAGTCATCCGATCCGGCCGGTTCCGACATATTAGTTGCGTGCAGTAAAAAGAAGACTCTGTGCAAAATTTCAGCTCGATAGCTTTAAAACTGAGGGACTAGTTTGCGTAGAAACAGACAGACAGACGTACAGAAAGACAGACGGACAGACAGACGGACGGACGGACAAACGGAATTGAACTCAGCTCGTCGTCCTGATCAAGAATATGTATAGTTTATATGGTCGGAAATGAATATTTCTATGCGTTACAAACTTCTGGGCAAAATTAATATACACTTTTCAAGTGTATAATAAAACAATAATGAAAATAAAATGTAAAATTAAAAGACTTAAAAACGAGAAGGCAAAGCTAACTTCGACTGTGCCGAAGTTTTAATACACTTGAAAAACTTTACTCCAACTGATTTAACTGGAAAAATATATATAGGATATAGATATCAGATATTAAAATTTTTAAATCATTGATAATAAAAATTGGATACCATAAAAAAAACTTTTCTTAGTAAAACACATTTTCCGACCGATCGGTCCTATGGCAGCTATTCAACTTCTATATGCTATAGTCATCCGATTTTGATAATTTTTCCAGATTATGGGAAACATATAAAACTAACATATACCAAGATTGGGGACGCTACGATGGAAAACAAAAAGTTCTCTCACTAGAACCTAGTTTTTTGACCGACCCTTTATATGGCAGCTATATGATATAGTCATCCGATTTTGATAAATTTTTCCAGAATTGTGTGGAAACATATAAAACAAATATATACTACGATTGAGACGCTACGATGGAAATCAAAAAAAGTTTTTCTCACAAAGACTTATTTTCGACCGATCGTTCCTATGGCAGCTATATGCTATAGTATCCGATTTTGATACATTTTTCCAGAATTATGTGGAAACATATAAAACTAACATATACCAAGATTAGTGACGCTACGATGGAAAACAAAAAAGTTTTTCTAACTAGAACTAGTTCTTAGACCGATCGTTCCTATGGCAGCTATATGATATAGTCATCCGATCCGGCCGGTTCCGACATATTAGTTGCGTGCAGTAAAAGAAGACTTGTGCAAAATTTCAGCTCGATAGCTTTAAAACTGAGAGACTAGTTCGCGTAGAAACAGACGGACAGACGGACAGACGGACAGACGGACAGACGGACAGACAGACGGACGGACGGACAAGCGGAAATGAACTCGGCTCGTCGTCCTGATCAAGAAATATATAGTTTATGGGGTCGGAAATGAATATTTCTATGCGTTACAAACTTCTGGGCAAATTAATATACACTTTTCAAGTGTAAAAAAAAAATTAAATTAAATATAATAAAAATAAAATAAATATAAGCTAAAATAAAGATGAATTAAATCAACCGGAAAATCTCTGACCCGGTGGGGGAATATTTATTAGCCGGTCCGGCAAGCTAGGCTCCTGCTCCTGCTGGATGAGGTCAGAGATTTTGCCTTAGATGAGTAAAAAGAGATAAATTTATGGGAAAAAGAGAGAATTCTGTTGAGAGCAGGTGATAAAAATCAGGGCTGTAAATGAATCAATCATTTTGAGATTGATTCACGATTCAATCTCAACCTGATTTTAAAAATAAAGATTTCATTCATTTCGGCTTTAAATCATCAAGATTTAAATCTGATTCAATCATTTAAGATTGCTTTAAGGTGATTTATAAATCATTTTAACGCAATCAGATTGTTTACATTTTGATTTAATTCATTTGATTTAAATCATTGAAGATTTAAATCTCCCAGATTTAAATCTTCAAAGATTTAAATCATTTGATTTAAATCAAGCTATTGAAATCATTGATGATTTAAAATAATTTTTTGCAATCATTTTTGAAAAGATTTAAATCACAAAATGATTGAAATCTATGAAGATTTAAATCTTTAGTGATTTAAATCCCAAAATGATTTAATTCAAATTTTTAATCTGTTTAGATAAATATAAAATTTAGACTTAAGGTAACTGTGAAATCCATTAAAAAACTATGATTTAGTTGAATGCTCATGTATTTGACCATGTTTTAATGTGTTTGGTTAAACGATTTTGTTCACTTTCAAAAGTAGCAACTGTTCAAAATGTTCATCCGTAAGACAACCTCGCCTTGGTGTATTTAGAAATGAAGCATGCGAAAAAAGTCTCTCCACTGCTGCTGAAGATGGCAGCGGACAATTAAAAGTAAGAAATGCTTTCTTCATAAAGTTATAGTTATTTAGCATTTGTAAGCCCTTTGAGTTATCGGCAACGTAAGCATATAACTCCGATTGCCATTCATGAGAACCGGATTGTGACTACTCGTCGGGGGTTTCTAGAAAAACATTAGGTTACAATTTTTAAATATTTTTGTTGGATAAAAAGTTTTAACGAACCTAATATTCCAAAATCAAAATATTTAGATGCCTCCGAATCATCAATCTGATTTACCTCTTCAGATACCGCATCCTTAAAAAAGTTTTTGAGTGCCGTCTTCACAGTTTCCATCACTTCGGCTTCTTTATAGCTATCGGAAGCTGGATTTATTGCCTTGATCCATTTTAGTTTGACTGAAGGGCAGAGAACGGAAGCAACAACAGCTGATTCCGACCCCTTTTTAAAATTAACATATGTGTCGAATCTGTTGTCCAATGCTGAGATGTCGGAGAAAATTTGATGTCACAGTCAAGTAACCTGTTATTACGACCTTGCAATTACGACACTTTGCAAACACGCTATCCTTCTTGTATGTAATATTAGAAGAGATTAGCTGGGTGGATAAAAACAACAATAATTCGAGTAATACCAATGGTTATTTTGTATACTTACCTTTTCAACTATTTCGAAGAACTCTTGAAACAAATATGGCAATTCTTCGACAATATTTTGCGAAGAAGTATCGTCTGAAATCTCAATTTTAGCTTTAAAATTTAAATAATTATTTTCATCCATAGATATTTCACTTAAAACACTTCCTCTGACGAATTGATGTATATAGACTCTGTGGCAGACCTATCAATTTGTTTCTTTTTCGAAGCTGATTGTCCATCTTGCAGATTTTTAGCAGGTTCGCCACCTTTTTTTTCCCGTGTCGATGGTAAAATCCGGATCTAAGAGATCGTCATCGCAAGAAAAATCGTCATCAAAAATATTGTGTTCAGACATTTTAAAGAATGTCTCTTTTCTCCGTTTTTTTGTAATCTTTCGTTTCCCCTTGTTATTCTTTTTTTTTGATCCCCCTTTGATGTACTCGTGCTACCTCCCCCTCGCCTATATTACACGTTTCCCCCTCCTTGTCCCGGTTTTTACCCCCCCGTTCTTTCTTTCCCCCCCTTTATTTGTCCTCCCCCTCCGAATCCCCCCGGCGGTGCTGTTACGAACCCCCGCATTTCCCTAACCTTTCCGTTCTTTTCCCACCCTCTCTAAATAAAGATTTCCCTGGTGCAAACTCCGACGTAAAAATTTTTCACGTTTCTTTGTTTGAGCACTGGCGGGGTTTTGGATCCCCTGGTAAAACTCCCGAAAACTTAATTTGTTTTTCATCCGTTACTAATTTGTTGTAGTAAATAACGTTGACACCTGTATTTTGGACCCCTCTTCGAAATTTTGCTTAAACTGTTTATTTCTTGTTGAGACGGTTGCTCCAATGAAACTTTTTGTATTACTGAGTTTCTGTGGAACCGCCACAATCTTATGAATCGTCTACTCGTACTTGTGTGGGTAACCGATTGTTTGGTTGTTGGCCCCGCGACCTCGCGCTTGCCCTCATTCTTCGTGCCCTTGTTTCGTTGGCCGCTGTTCGTGTGATGTGGGTAGCCGTTGTTTCATTTGGTAAGCTCTTGGAACTATGTTTTTTATTGCAACCCACCCGGTCTTGTTCGTGGTTGTTTACGCTCAAGGACCAATAGGTGGAAAAAATTTCCTCTAGTCGGTGCGGTGACTTCACGTTTTATTTTCTTTTGCCCTATTATCTTTATATTTCACTTTGATTATTTTATTTTTTTTAAGGCTTTTTTCACCTTCACTTTCATTATTTGGTTTGTAGTAATCAACCCCATGATGGCTTTACTTTTTTTTTTTTTTTTTTTTTTTATTTTTTTTTTTTAACATAATTTTACCCCGTCTTTTATTTTTATTTATCTTTTTATAAATTTTTCTTCCTTTCTAATTTTTTTACTTAATTTTAGTCACTACAGAACGTCGATTATATTGGTTTTTACTATGTATTAAATTTGTTTGAGCTAGCTATGGGACATTAAAGTCGGCTTTAAGAACAAAAGCAAACTACGTCTAGCTTTTATTTAGCGACATTCTATAGTAGATTTTCGTAATAATTTATTAATAGAGCGGAGTAGTTACTAATCAGCTTCCAATTCCGGACGCATTCCGGCATATTTGGCATTATAGTACATACATAAAATATACAAAAATAATTTTGCTAAGTGTGCCTTAACGATTCTAAATCATTTAATTTAATTCATTGTATTTCCTTTTAACAGATTTAAAGATTTGAATTAAATCATTTTGTGATTTAAATCATTAAAGATTTAAATCATTTTGTGATTTAAATCATTAAAGATTTAAATCATTTTGTGATTTAAATCTACAAAGAATTAAATCATTTGATTTTAATCAAGCTATTTAAATCTTTCTAAAAATGATTGCAAATAATTGATTTAAATCATCAATGATTTCAAAAGAATGATTTAAATCAAATGATTTAAATCTTTGTAGATATAAATCTTGAAGATTTAAATCTTCAATGATTTAAATCAAATGAATTAAATCAAAATGTAAACAATCTGATTGCTGAAAAATGATTTATAAATCACCTTAAAGCAATCTTCAATGATTGAATCAGATTTAAATCTTGGTGATTTAAAGAAGAATTGAATGCAATCAATATGTAAATAAATCTGAGAGATTTGAAATCAAAAATGATTTAAATCTTTTACAGCTCTGATAAAAATCATTATAATTTTGACATAAAACCCGAAAACGGTTGTGCTGTGCATATTCTAGGCAATATTAAAGGCAAATAATTTCTAGTTGGTCTAGAAGGAACAGAGAAGTTAAGGCGACCTAAGAGTTCAGAAGAATCTACATCACCGAAACGCCAAGGACTGTTCTACGGTTAGCCAACGATGGAATGTCAATAAGCAAAAGCCTAATGGAATACAATGGCAACCGAAGGTTGGGATCCCAATTTAAGCAGCGGAAATATTAGATCTGAGCAGAACTTTTTGAGTTCTATCTTTTAAATATGAAGAGATCCAAAAAAGAAAAGGTGAGGGAAATCCAATACGATCCAGTTTAAGAAGGAGGAGGAATTCAAGCAAATTGGTCGTAGTTGACCGACTCTTTACAAATCCATGCTGAAACGGTGACAAAACAGATTTGCAGTAATTCTGCATTATAGAAGTTATAATTTCTTCAAACAACTTAGGAATAGCAGATAATTTGGCGATACCAAATAATGGGAGGAATAATGAAGGATTTTTTCCAAAGATAAGGTAAAATAGTAGAGTCAAGCGATAGATTAACGAGAAGGCAAAGCTAACTTCGACCGTGTCGAAGTTTTAATACACTTGAAAAACTTTACTCCAACTGATTTAACCGGTAAAATATACATAGGATATAGATATCAGATATTTAAAATTTTTAAATCATTGATAATAAGAAATTTGATACCATAAAAAAACTTTTCTTAGTAAAACACATTTTCCGACCGATCGGTCCTATGGCAGCTATATGCTATAGTCATCCGATTTTGATAATTTTTTTCAAAATTATGTGAAAGCATATAAAACTAATATATACCAAGATTGGGGACGCTACGATAAAAAACAAATAAGTTTTTCTCACTAGAAGTAGTTTTTTGACCGACCGTTTATATGGCAGCTATATTCAATAGTCATCCGATTTTGATAAATTTTTTCAGAATTGTGTGGAAACATATAAAACTAATATATACTGCGATTGGAGACGCTACGATGGAAATCAAAAAAGTTTTTCTCACAAAGACTTTTTTTTCGACCGATCGTTCCTATGGCAGCTATAAGATATACTCATCCGATCCGATCCGTTCCGACATATTAGCTGCGTGCAGTAAAAAGAAGACTCTGTGCAAAATTTCAGCTCGATAGCTTTAAAACTGAGAGACTAGTTCGCGTAGAAACAGACAGACAGACGGACAGACGGACAGACAGACGGACAGACGGACGGACGGACAAACGGAAATGAACTCAGCTCGTCGTCCTGATCAAGAATATATATAGTTTATGGGGTCGGAAATTAATATTTCTATGCGTTACAAACTTCTGGGCAAAATTAATATACACTTTTCAAGTGTATAAAAAGCTATATGGTGTTTTTACACTGGGGCCATAAGGCACTGCACCAAGCTAAGACTAAACGAGAGCGTAAGTTAAAGTCGGCCCTGCTCGACTTCGATATACCCGTTACTCAGGATATCAACATGTCCAAATTGGGGGAGATATGAGTTTTTTTTTCAATTTGCGGGGGAGGCAACTCTACTATAGCTCATCTGATCAGAAAATTATGTATGGCTGATCGATAGGTAATAATTATTCAAATATATGTCTAGAGGGTTCAAAGAATCTATTTTCAAAATTGTGGGAGATATGAGGTATTTTTTAAATTGCGGGGGCGTGAACTTTTCTATCGTTCATCTGATCAGGAAACGATGTATGGCGGATCGATAGGTAATAATTATTAAAATATATGTCTAGAAAGTTCAAACAATCTATTTTCAAAATTGTGGGAGATATGAGGTATTTTCCAAATTGCGAGGGTGGCAACATTACTACCGTCCATCTGATCGGGAATTGATGTATAGCAGAATCGATAGGTAATGAGGATTAAAACATATGTCTAGAAGGTTTGAACAGTCTATTTTCAAAATTGTGGGAGATATGAGGTTTTTTTCAAATTGCGGGGGCCCACGCTGTCGAAGAAGCCAATATATTCTAGAGTTCACAATCATTTCAATTTAGATAGAGGATTACAGGAACTCACTATCGTGATCTGATCGAAAATTAGCGATCGATATAGATTAATATATGTCTAGAAGGTTTAAGTCTATTCAAATTTGAGATGAGGTTTTTCCATTGAGGGGGGCGTGGCAAAAATTTGAAACAAACTTGATCTGCCTGCAGACAATACAAGTCTACACTGAATTTGGTAGCTCTAGCTCTTATAGTCTCTGAGATCTAGGTGTTCATACAGACGGACGGACAGACAGACAGACGGACAGACGGACATGTCTATATCGACTCGGCTATTGATGCTGATCAAGAATATATACAAACTTCTGGGCAAAATCATTTCCGACCCCATAAACTATATATATTCTTGATCAGGACGACGAGCCGAGTTCATTTCCGCTTGTCCGTCCGTTCGTCTGTCTGTCTGTTTCTACGCGAACTAGTCTCTCAGTTTTAAAGCTATCGAGCTGAAATTTTGCACAGAGTCTTCTTTTTACTGCACGCAACTAATATGTCGGAACCGGCCGGATCGGATGACTATATCTTATAGCTGTCATAGGAACAATGGTTCGGAAAATAAGTCATAGTGAGAAAAACTTTTTTATTTTCCATTGTAGCGGCACCAATCTTGGTATATATTAGTTTTAGATGATTTCACATATTGTGGAAAAATTTATCAAAATCGGATGAATATAGCATATAGCTGCCATATAAATGGTGGGTCAAAAAACTAGTTCTAGTGGGAAAAACTTTTTTATTTTCCATCGTAGCATCACCAATCTTGGTATATATTAGTGTTATATGCGGCAACACAATTCTGGAAGATTTTATCAAAATCGGATGCCCTACTACTATAGCATATAGCTGCCATAGGACCAATCGGTCGAAAAATAAGTTTAGTAAGATTATTTCACACATTTTTTGTATGGTATCAAATTTTTATTATCAATGATTTAAAAATTTTAAATATCTGATATCTATATCCTATATATATTTTACCGGTTATATTAGTTGGAGTAATGTTTTTCAAGTGTATTAAAACTTCGGCACTGTCGAAGTTAGCTTTTCCTTCTCGTTTTTATACACTTGAAAAGTGTATATTAATTTTGCCCAGAAGTTTGAAACGCATAGAAATATTCATTCTTGATCAGGACGACGAGCTGAGTTCAATTCCGTCTGTCCGTCCGTCCGTCTGTTCGTCTGTCTGTCCGTCTGTCTGTCTGTTTCTACGCGAACTAGTCTCTCAGTTTTAAAGCTATCGAGCTGAAATTTTGCACAGAGTCTTCTTTTTACTGCACGCAACTAATATGTCGGAACCGGCCGGATCGGATGACTATATCATATAGCTGCCATAGGAACGATCGGTCGAAAAATAAGTCGTTGTGAGAAAAACTTTTTTGATTTCCATCGTAGCGTCTCCAATCGTAGCATATATTAGTTTTATATGTTTCCACAAAATTCTGAAAAAAATTTATCAAAATCGGATGACTATAGCATATAGCTGCCATATAAACGGTCGGTCAAAAAAGTGAGAAAAACTTTTTTGTTTTCATTGTAGCGTCCCCAATCTTGGTATATGTTAGTTTTATATGCTTTCACATAGTACAGAAAAAATTTATTAAAATCGGATGACTATATTATGTAGATCCCATAGAAACGGTCGTTCAAAAAACTACGTCTAGTGAGAAAAACTTGTTTGTTTTCTATCGTAGCGTCCCCAATCTTGGTATATATTAGTTTTATATGCTTTCACATAATTTTGAAAAAATTTATCAAAATCGGATGACTATAGCATATAGCTGCCATAGGACCGATCGGTCGGAAAATGTGGTTTACTAAGATAAGTTTTTTATGGTATCAAATTTTTATTATCAATGATTTAAAAATGTTTAATATCTGATATCTATATCCTATATATATTTTCCAGTTAAATCAGTTAGAGTAAACTTTTTCAAGTGTATTAAAAACTTCGGCACAGTCGAAGTTAGCTTTGCCTTCTCGTTATATTTATATCCTTCGTTGAATTAAGGTTTGCCATTTCCACTAGCAGAAATTTATCGAGCTTGTCTTGACAGTTAGTTTGAATGCGAAATCTAGAATAGGTACTGTTATTCGTCGCCTTCGTCGAATAATCGAAAATTTTACAACTGTTTTACAACTTGAGACTTTAAGACACAAACTGTATACATATTCCAGGACATCACAGAAGTTTTAAATTAGTTTTTTAATGTATTTTGTTGTTGTGTCTTAAACTTTTGAAGTTTAAAATTTGAGATTTAAGACTTAAGACAGAGAATACCCTAAGTAAACTATTTTAAAAATTTAACAAAGAAGAGTGAGAAATGATCATATTTAGTATTCAAGTTCAGATATAAGAAAGGGGTCATTATGAGTATTATAAGAGTGTTTGCACTTATAATTATAAAATAAATTTAATTTTGAATTACAAACACTTAAAAAGAAGAAAAAATTACATTTTTTGACCATAGTACCAAGTAAAAATCAAATTTATACAAAATCAAATATGTGTATAACATTGCTTATTTGGGACTAAAAAAATTTATACTTATGAATGCAGGGTCTGTAAACTGTGACAAGTACAGAGTATGTCACTTTCTAGATTGTTTCAAAATTACAATAGCTTACTAAATTAATGCTCATTATTCCAATGAGTGGTGCCACGACATTTATTTGCTTACTGCCTGACTGACATCTGTATAAATGCAGATGTATATTCATGATTAACTGTTTAGAGCCATTTACATAAGAATGATTTAAATTATGTCTTTCAGCGCTTGTTCTTTTTTATGAACTTTAAAACAGTCGCAAGCCGCAGCGAAAGTTGTACCCATTAAGCACTTAACTGGGCTCAATACAAAATGGAAACCAATTTTCACTTTTACCTTTTCGGCTGCGACCGATCAGGGTTATGATTTTAAGTTTTTAAAATAATCTTAATTGGAGTATATTTTGATTTTTTCGATTCACAACACAGAAATGTTAAGTAGGCCAAATAAAGAGCTGAAACTTCGCAGAAGACAACAAATCAAAATTATGTTTTCCAAGATATTGTGTTCTTAAATATAAAAATTCGCTGAAAACTTGAAGTGCACTTTAAAAAACAACGGCAGCTAACTAGACCAAACCCAGCCAAGGCTTTTATACAACCATTATACCCTTCCAGATTTTTTTTGGTACCGAAGCGAAAGCAAAATATATCTGGAGTGGGAACAGGAATTTTTTTAAATTACTACATATACAGGGTTGCCCATATTCGACGGACCCATCTGGCAACGCCATAACTTTTGACAGAGATGTCAGATCGCTTAATGACATACCGCGTTTGAAGCGTCAGTCCAAGTAGATTTTTACCATGGAACAATACACTCCACGCGAGCGCTCTGAAATAGTTGAAATTTACATTCAACAGAACAAGTCAATTGTGAAAACTCAACGTGCTTTTAAATAAAAATTAAAAAAATGTGAAAAGTGCGCCTTTTAAGAACACCATTAAGCGTTTATACGAAAAAATTTTCGACTGGTGAGGCTCTTTCGAATCCGAAGAGGCCAAATAAAAAGTCGACCAAGGCGATCGGCCGAGAATATCGCTGCCGTACGAGCCAGTGTTGAGAGGTCCCCAAGAACATCCCAAAAACGCCGTTCTCAGCAGTTGGGCATGGCTCGGTCCACTTTACAACGGATTATTCGCGTTGATTTGCATTTGTTCCCGTACAAAATTCAATTGACGCAAAGATTGTTGCCTGCGGACAAGCCTCGTCGATTGGAATGGGCCCAAAGAGTCATCGAAAGGGCCGAAGATGACGAGCAATTTTGGAACAAAATTATCATGTCCGATGAAGCCCATTTCACATTGAATGGGACCGTAAATAAGCAAAATTGCCGTATTTACGCCACTGAAAATCCTCAGGAGATTCAAGAAGTGCCTCTTCATGACGAAAAAGTCACAGTTTGGTGCGGCGTTAGTGCGAAAACGGTCATTGGGCCGTTTTTCTTCCAAAATGAAAATGGCCATGCTGTTACCATCAACCAGGAGGCCCGATTTGACGCCGCCTGACTTCTTCTTGTGGGGATATTTGAAGTCAAAGGTTTACGTTAACAAGCCAAGGACCGTAGAAGAGCTCAAGGACAACATTCGTGAAGAAATAGCCGCTATTCCGGCCGAAATGTTGGCGAAAACGATGGAAAATGCTGCAAAAAGGGCACAATACGCCATCAACGCCAGAGGCGGCCATTTGAGAGATATCATATTCAAACATTGATGTAAACAAATCTACTTGGAACAAATTAAATGATTAAGATTGCCAACCGCCAAATTTTTATTTTTTTCTTTGATTTTAAAAAAAAAAACATGGGTCCGTCGAATATGGGCAACCCTGTATGTTTAATATAAAATAAAGTTTTAAAATTGAACTCTAGATAGTACTTTTATTAATGGTTTAGCCAACTGGCCATTTATTCAGGTGGTTTATTTTTATTTGTTTAAGTAAAGTTTTCAGTCTCTATCAGAGCAAAGACTATTGATGATGGAAAACGCATATTTTATTTAGAGAATGTTTAATGTTCAGCTGCGGCTGTAGTTGCAGTGACTACGATCCAGTTAAATTCAAGTATTCTAATTAAACATATTTATCTTGGCGATAACTAAAACATAAACTAACGCTTTTGCAGTGCTGTTTCCGAATTTCCAAAAACAATTACACACTTTAGACTCAAAAAAGTTTGTAGCGTCAAGACAAAATAATCT